>NAVB01000665.1:0-26337 GCA_002179805.1 Acanthamoeba lenticulata
ACGGGCCCATCTTCATCGCCCTCATCGCCCACATCTTCGTCCTCATCGTCCTCTTCCATTATACTATCCACGAGGGCCGACGCATTTAACGCCTGGGCGATCTCAGCGCTGTTTTGCTCGGGCGGGACCGTATGGGGCGGAGCGGTCGGCAGAGCCTCCTCCATCGCCGTCTCGGCGACCCCTTCGTGTTGTTCCATCGTGATCCTTTTTTTAAAAGTTTTTGATTTTTTTTATTTAATTTTCTATTTTATTTCAAGGGGCAAAACAGGCGTTTTTACTGCGCAGTCCAGCCGCCGTCGACGGGGAGCGAGATGCCCGTGATCTGCGCGGCGGCGTCAGAGGCGAGGAACACCGCCAGCTGGCCGATCTGCTCCGGCGTGGCAAAGGTCTCCGATGGCTGCTTCTCGGCCAGGAGCGACCGCGAGGCCTCCTCGTAGCTCACGCCCATTTGGGCCGCCCGCATCTCGATTTGCTTGTGGACGAGGTCGGTGAGCACCCAGCCCGGGTTGATGCAGTTGATGGTAACGCCCGAGCCCGCGTACTCCAGCGCCGCCACTGTCGCCCATCATGCCCATGAAATCAGCACATATTGTTTTTTAATATTGCAAAAAAACATGAAAGATAAATAAATCAATAAATAAAAAGAAAGTACTTGAATAAAACATAAAAAATTGGAGACGAACCCTTGGTGAGGCCCACGACGCCGTGCTTGGCGGCCACGTAGGCGGCCTTGTGCTTGGAGCCCACCAATCCTGGAGCACGAATTTATGGATAAGCACTGGGTTGCATTGTAACGCGCTCGGCTGCAGATAAACGCACCGTGGACAGAGGAGATGTTGATGATACGGCCGTAGCCGCGCTCCTTCATGGCGGGCAGGGTGAGACGCATGGTGTGGAAGACCGAGTTGAGGTTGATGTCGATGATCTGGTTCCACTTCTCCACCGGGAAGTCCTCGATCGGCGACACCTGTTACACGGCCCACGCATGTGGTTGGTGAACCGCGTCTCGTCTATTCATGTGAAGACAGGAGAAGAAGGAGAAGGAGGAGGACGATACATGCTGGATGCCGGCGTTGTTGACGACGATGTCGATGGGCCCGCCCAGCTTCTTCTCGCTCTCGCGGATGAGCTTCTCCACTTCCTCGGCCTTTGAAACCAACCGCAACCAGGCCAGTGAGTCGTCTTTCTAGGGCGAGCGGTTGATGGTGATGATGATGAGGGAGAAGAGAAGAGAGAAGAGACCTTGCCCAGATCGGCGGGCACGTAGTGGACGCGGTCGTCACCGGGGATGAGCGCGGCCAGGCGCTGGCGCGTGCGCTCGACTTCGGCAGCATCGCCAAAGCCCGTCACCACGAGCGCGGCACCGCCGCGACGCAGCTCCTCGGCAATGCCCAGGCCGATGCCTGCGCATTTAATATTTTTTAAAATATAAAAATATTAATTAATCACTTAATTGTATAAATGAAAGGAGATAATATTAAGAAAAAAGAAACGAATATTTAGGAGCTAGTTTGTGCCTTGGGTAGAACCGGTGACGAGGGCGGTCTTGCCAGAGAGGCTGAGGTGAAGGCCCGGCGTGGTGGGCGCCGAGGTGGCGAAGGCTCGCGACCCAGTGGCCCGCACGGCAGCAGCGGCAGAGTGTTCCATCATTGCCAGCGTTCGCTGCCCAAGAAGAACAATAGACAAAAAGAACGCCGTTGAGAAAATGCGGTTTTCTCTTTTTTTGCGACTTTTATGCCAACCACCTTGTGGAACGGCTGTGCGAGGTTGGGTTGGTTGGTACCTTCATGTTCTCTCTCACTCTTCCTCTTCTCGGGGCAAACTTCAACGGCGCATAAAGCAACAGAAAGCAAAACATACATTATCGGAAGTGTGCCATTGGTGGCCCAAAGGCCGAACAGCCGTTATGGCCGAGACTCCGGGCAAGATGAAGGAGCATCATCCTTCAGGGAGGTGCTCTGGTCGAGTGGCTACTTCGTTTGGTAACTAAGTCGGTATAGTGCAAGACTCTTAATCTTGCTGTCGTGGGTTCGAGCCCCACTCAAACTCATCTCCTCTCGCCACTGACGCTGCCACCCCCGCCCTTTTGGAGTTGTTGTTGTTGACACAACACAAACAACTGGCGCTGCTGCACGGCCAGTTGGTGCCCAACAAACAAGCCTGTCCTGGGATCGTGATGATGATGAGGAAGAAGAAGGGCAGAGGAGGAACTCTCTACCCACTCTATTGTTCTTGTCCTTGTTTCCTTGATGGCTTCCGCTCTCTACAGCCGCCCCTACTTGGCGCCCGGACACGCCACGCGATGGCGCGGGTGGGCTTGCGAGTGGTGGTGGTGGTGCGTCGCCGATGCCGGCCGTCCGGCCGGTCCCGCTCGCGTGCGCGACTTGGGCGACGCTGGTGGTGATGGCGATGGTAAGGAGGATGATGATGATGACGATGTTGGTGGTGGTGGTGTTGACGGCGAGGGCGACGACGATAATACTGGAGATGACGATGATGTTGATGATGAAGAAGACGAAGAAGAAGATGGAATCGCGATGGCCGGGGAAGAGACGCGTCGGCCCCCGGACGATGACGCAGAGGACGAAGAAGAAGTGGAAGAAGAAGTGGAAGAAGAAGAAGAAGAAGAAGAGGGCAGCGGGGAAGAGGTCGTGCGAGTGGCGTAGGCGAGGAGCGGCGCCGGGGCCACGTGCGGCGGCGAGGACGAGGGCGACACGAAGGCGGCCGGGATGGCGTGCATGGCGAACGTGACCGGGCGGCTGCCCGAGGACGACGATGACGACGAGGACGACACGGCGAGCGAGAGCGCCGAGAAGGAGAACGTGGGCGACGCCGATGACGACGACGAGACTGGCGACAGCAACGAACTCGCGGCCGTCGTCGTTGTCGTGGCCGCGACGGCCGTTGTCAACAATGACGGGGACGACGATGAAGCCACGGCCGCCGCCGACGAGGACGAGGACGAAGGCGACGCCAGGTGGGGCGGCGCGGCAAACGGGTGGCCGAGCGCCGCGGCGGCGGCGACGTTGGGCGCGGCGTACGGGTGGTGCGGGTGGTGGTGGGTCAAGTAGGGCGCGTAGTGGCTCCAGTTGGGCGGGTGGTAGTAATGCCGCGGCATCGGCGGTGGCGCGTGATGATGGTGGTGATGATGGGGATGATGATGCTGCTGATGGTGTTGTTGTTGTTGTTGAGGGTAGGGCCCCGCGAGGTGCGCGTAGGCGCCACCCAAGCGAAGTGGAGACCCGCTGACGGGCGTCGGCGTCGTTGTCGTAGTCGTCGGCAGCAGCGGTGAAGGGGAGCTGGCTGGTGACGATGACGCTGAGGCCGACGGAGACGACGACAACGAGTCGGCGGCGGCGTGCCGGATGGGCGAGGGCGACGAGGTGGGCGTGGCGTGTGCACTGCGCGGTGACGTCGACGGGGTCACGTTGGTCATCGGCGACGACGATGCCGACGAGGGCGGCGAGGAGACATCAAACGCGGCAGGCTCGAGGCCCGCAGCATAGGTCGGCAGCACGACCGGCGGCACCGCCACGGCCGTGGCCGCGGCCGCGGCGGGCGAGGCGGCGTAAGGGTGAAAGACCGGTGAGTGGAGCGCCGGAGGCGGCGCGACGGCGTGGTGGCGCGTCACCGGCGGCGACGGTGGCGGGGCTGCCACAGCCGCGGGCTGCGGCGGCGTGCCGACACGCGTCGGGTGGCCGGCGGCTGCCGGGCCACGGCCGGGCAGAGTGACGCCCTGCGGCTGCGGCGGGTGGGTGCTGAAGCCCACGACAGGCGACGTCGACGGGGAGGCGATGGGCGGCGGTGACTGCTGCGGCTGGGGCTGAGGCCCAGGTGCTTGTGGCCCGCCATGATGGGGGAACGACCCCGGGGGCGCATAGGCCGGGTGCGGCGGCCCCGCCGACACGACGACCGGCGCCGCGCGCGCTGGCGGCGGCGACTGCTGCGGCGGGGCCGCCTGCAGCGCTGGCGCTGGCACTGGCACTGGCGGTTGCTGGTGCGGGACAAAATGGCGCGGCGGCGGCGGCGCGTAATGGAGGCCACCCGCCGGGGAGTAGCCCGGGGGCGGCATGGCGTAGGGCGGCGAGTGCCCATAGGGCTGGTGATCGCGCGTAACAGAGGCGGCGGCGGCGACCGAGGCCACGACGCGGGTGATGATTTCGATGGCCTGGTGCAGCTCGTCGATGCGTCGCGCGGTGAGCTCCAGCGTCACCTCGTGCTCCTTAGCCACCGGCCGGGCGGCCGTGGGCGGCTTCCTCGCCGGCTCCTCCGGCGCGCCAGCAGAGCCATCAAGATCGGCCGCCGTGGCTGTAGCGGGCTCGTCAGAGACATTGTCCTCGGGCCGGGCGGAGGACGTCGTCGTCGAATTAATCCGTTTCTTCGATTTTTTTTTCTTCTTTTTCTTCGTTGTCGTGCCATTGGCAGAGCTCTGCGGGACGGCGGTCGTGGCCGCGGGCTTTGGTTCGGCGCTGGCGTTTGTCTTCATGTTCATCACCTTCCTATCGTCGTTGCCGTCCTCGTCCAACCTTTGTACATGTACGCCAGAGTGGCCGTTGCTGTCGAGCGCAACGACGAGGCCGTTCTGCACAAGCTCGTCGTCCATATCTACACCGCCCTCGTGCTGCTCGGCCACTTCTATGTCGACATCGGCGTCCACGTCGATGTCAGCGCACGCCGAGGGCGGCGGAACGCGATAAGCCCATAAGTTGAACGCGTTGGGTGTCGTGAGCCAGAGACCCGGGCCGCCCTGCCATCGCCCAATCGCGCTGCTAAAGGGTGCATGTAGTCGTCAGAATTTGATTTAAAAAAAGCAAATTAAATAAAAACAAAATGGTGTAGAGAGCCTACGCACCGTTCGCGAGGCGACCGCTGAGTAGACATGAACATGTCGTCGAAGAGAGGTCGCACTGCGCAGTCCTCGCCGCGATGTCCGCACATCGCACAGTTGTAGCAGAACACATGCCTGGCCAGGGACAAGCGATCACACGAGCGGATGAGAAGGAGAGGTTCTGGTGTGTTGGACAGAGGAAAGCTTACCCTTCGAAGCGGGGTGTCACCTGCAGATCACCCAACAGCTGTTCGCAGCTCGTGCCCTCGCGCTCTACATCGCAGTAAAGAGGGGAAAAAAAGAGAAGAAAAAAGTTCGATTAAATAAACCATCACGCAGACGCGAAGACGCTGGCAGCGAGCGCCGGCAGAAATCAACTGATGGTTGGTGGAGGGCTGGCGATGCACGTACGCAAGAAATGGAAGAAGGCAAAATAGCGCCGCTCGGTGAAGACGAATCTCGCCCGCCTTGGTGTGCGCAGTACAAACAGCATGAACGGTGATGGAATTTGTGGTTGTCCCGTTTCGTTGCCCTCGGCATCTTCTTGACAAAATCGTGCAAGCCAGTCCGGCTTCAGCTCGTTTTCGTAAGTGGTGTCCCGCCAGCTGGTGAATTGAGCGTGCAGCGCGGTCAGTCCATCCTCCTCGGCTACAACGACGCTTCCGGTTGAGGTCGGGCATATCGATATTGTTACGTGGTCGAAAGGTTTGGCCGGCAGAAGCTCTCTCTCCATGGCGCACTGCCAGAGAGTGTCCGTGGCGGCCCATTCACTCCATTGTTTACAGACGAGCCGTGCCGTCAGCAAATCTTGAGAGTAGAGAAACGAAAAGACTTGCAACACCACGCCTTTCAAATCTGCCCAGATTTTTTTCGTGGTGTCGGTGCTCACGGCAGCCGAGCGTATTCCCATCGGCCTCCGGGAGCAGATGAGATTAAAATGAAGGAGAAAAGCGTGGTTGCAACGAATATGCT
Organism: Acanthamoeba lenticulata; assembly: GCA_002179805.1. Classification (NCBI taxonomy): domain Eukaryota; phylum Discosea; order Longamoebia; family Acanthamoebidae; genus Acanthamoeba; species Acanthamoeba lenticulata. Next base: position 5,801 of record NAVB01000665.1, read on the forward strand.
GATTGATGCAATGATGCGTGCAGAAGGCGGAAAAGAGAGTGCCGTCAAGTACGAGGAAAGATGGAAGGAGGAGAGGAGAGGCAGACGAAGAAGAGATGAGCACGGAGGAGAAGAAAGGCAAAAGGTCCCGGTCTTGCTCCTTGCTGGCGTTTTTCCCTTCACGTTTCGTTTGGCTTTTCTGCTTTTCCTCTGGTCTGATCCCACAATTATCGACTCCTCGCGTGCCTCTGTCCCTTGGCGCTGGTGACGAACGAGCTTGTGCCTATTGCGTCACTAGCACTCGCACCCGCCCCTTTAAAGGGACTGGAAGTGCCTCCACAGCTGTACGCCAAGGCGGAGCAAGGACAGTGGCTGCGGCACAGCGCAAAGGCACACATGGCTTGGGGCTGACGTGGCAAACCAATGACGTCAACAAATCAGCGCAAAGTCCGAGATAGCCGTACCCAAAGACAAACTACACAGAGCGAGCAGCGATATGGACGGTCTGCTACGATGTTCTCGTGCTGGCCTCGTCCTGATGATTGTGTTTATGTACCTCTGGGTGGCTCCGGTAAGGTCCGCCTCATTGTACGATCCTCCCCTCTCCCCTTTCCCGTCACGGCCAGTACTCCAGACTGGCCATCTCACCTTCTCTCCGACTTGCCAGAGGCGCGGAGCTGCACGCTGAATTCGAGAAGCTCAACAGCCAGCACCACGCCGGGCTCATGAGGCAGGGCGCCCATCGTCGGCTGTTTGCCTCGGCCATCGCGGACGACAACCACCACAAGAACCGCTACGCCGACATCCTCGCCCTCGAGGCCACCCGGGTGAAGCTCAAGGCGCATCGCGACCTGCTCGCCGACAAAAGCGACTACATCAACGCCAACTACATCGACGGCGAGGTCCCGGGGTCCGAGCGCGGCTACATCGCCTGCCAGGCGCCGCTCCCGACCACCTTGGGCCACTTCTGGCTGATGCTCTGGGAGAGCGAGAGCGCGGTCGTGGTCATGCTCACGCGCCTCACCGAGCGTGGCCAGCTCAAGGCCGCGGCCTACTGGCCCGAGGGCGTGGGCGAGCAGAGCCAGTTTGGGCCGTTCATCGTGACCCACCTGCGAAGCGAGGCCATCAGCCCGCACCTCGTCCAGCGCGTCTTTGAGGTCCGCCACCCCGACGGGCGGACCCGCCAGGTCGTGCATCTGCACTACACCGAGTGGCCCGACTTTGGCACGCCCCGCTCGACCCGGACCATCCGCGAGCTGGCCGAGCTGGTCGACGCCCACAGGGAGGCGGGCCGACTGGCGGGCCTCAGCGGGCCCATCGTCGTTCACTGCTCGGCGGGCGTCGGGCGGGCGGGCACTTTTATCGCCATCCACATCAACTTGCAGAAGATGAAGACGAAGCTGATGATGACGCAGGCGACGGGCGACGCGCTCGACGAGCAGGAGGTTGTGGTCGACATTCCTCGCACGGTGGCTCTGCTTCGCCAGAGTCGGGCTGGCATGGTGCAAACGGCTGAGCAGTATCGCTTCATCCACGACGTCGTGCGAGATGCTACACGCGAACGATTGGCAAACAGCGGACCCGCCCACGCAGCTGCCACAAAGCAGAAGCATCAGCAGCGCAACGACGAACTCTGACGGGCAACAACTTTGTAGCGATGACGTTCTGGTTTGAAAGTTTCGACAAAATTCAAAAGTTTACTTTTGTTTTTTTGTCTTTATTTATGTTTTTGTTTTTATTTTTGTTTATTCTCCACTTGAGGGGATGTTGATGGTGTCACGTCGGCTGAACGACGCCGCTCGCCGGTGGTGGCGGCTGAGGTTTCTTGGTCTGCGGGGGCGGGCCGAAGCGGGCGGTGTAGGCGGCGAGGAGCTTGGTGCCCGGGTCCATCTCGCTCGACAGGCCACGCAGGGCCTGCAATAAATACTCGATGTCCCCGTACAGCCGCTTCTTGCCCGCCGGGCTGGGCGACTCGAGGGCGTTGATGTGCTGCACGAAGCGCGCGTTGAACAGCTCGAAGATGGACCCGAAGATTTGCTGCTCCCCCCAAACCGGCATCAACATCATCAACAACATGGTCATCATCAACATCATCAACCAGGGCGCAAGAAAGTGTCGAGGAGGAGGAGGAGGAGGAGGAACCTTGATCTCGGGCGGGGGCAGGATCTTGGAGAGGACGCGGTAGAGGGTGGCGGTCTCCTTGACCAGCGTGCTCATGTAGGCCGACGTGGCCTTGGGCACGTGGGTCGTGTAGTTGCGCTGCGCCCGTTCCGGTCAATCGCGAGAGAGAGAGAAAGAGAACGAGGCTTGGGAGAGAGAGAGAGAGAGAGATCGTACCGCGAAGCCCTGGCTGTGGACGTCGGCGCGATCGCGCATGATGGCGACCACCTTGGCGAAGATCTCCTGCCGGTGCTCCTTGCAGTCCTGCGTGCGCCCCGCCCCGGTCCGTCAGTCCTACTACTACGCACTCGAGAGGGGGGGGGGGTAAGGAAGGAGCGGCGTACGCCGAGGACGCGGTCGAGGTCGTTGAGGAGGATGTGGTGCTTCTTGAGGGTGAGGTGCTGCCCGATCCGCGCCTTGATGTAGGGGATCAGCGCCACGGCCACCCCCACGCTCTCCGCCGCCAGCGCTGTTTTGTGCGGTTGGTTGGACCAATGGTGCGTCAGCCCAGCCCGAGCCTACCCAGAGAAAGGCAGTCCAAAATGACGTACAGAGGTGCTTGGCGGTGATGGACTTGAGGCAGGCGGCCTGCATCGCTCCGGCGCCCAGCACCAGCCCGCACGTCCGCGAGTTGAACAGGCTGCCAAGGAAAAAAGAAAAGCAATTTAATGCCACGTCAGCCTGACGTGGCGGGATGGGGATGGGGATGGTGATGACGGGGACGGCTAACCTGAGGAGCTCGACCAGCTTCTGGAGGAGGTCGGTGCTGAGGGCCGGGATCAGCGACAGGCAGTTCAGGTACTCCCCGACGAGCTTCACCAGGATCAGCGCCGCGTTCACCACATGGAACTGGCGCTCGCCGATGACCAGCGCGTGGGAGATGGCCATCTCCGCCGCGTCGCCGTCGGCTGGCGGCTCGCTGGCCTCGCTCGCCCGCGTCGTCGCCTTTCTCACCGAAGCCGCCGATGATGACGTCACCTCGGAAGAGGACGATGAAGATGACGATGACGAAGAAGATGATGAAGAAGAGGACGAAGAAGAGGAGGAAGGGGAGGAGGCGGTGGTGGCGACGGCGGCCGCGGCGGAGCTCTTGAGGTCGGAGGCGACGGACTTGGTGGCCTGGGCCGCGTTGTCGGCCAGCGTGGTGATGCTCTGCGAGATCTTCCGGAAGTTGAGCTTCGTGAAGAGCGACTCGCCCGCCAGCGCCAGCGGCGACTGCGTCGTGGGTGACGCCGACAGCGACGCCGTGGGCGATGCCGACGCCGATGACGCCGACGACGAGGACACCGACGTCGGCGACAGGAACGAGAGCGGTGTCGACAGCTCGGACGACGGCAGGGCCGGCGACGATGTCGACGACAAAGGAGCGGAGGAATGCGAAGAAGGCGCTGGTGGCGCGAGCGCAGACGTCAAAGAAGAAGAAGAAGAAGAAGACGACGTCGACGACGAAGAGGAAGGGGAAGAGGAAGAGGAAGAGGGCGAGTCGGGCCCGCCCGACTTGCGGAGAAGGGCGTCGCCGCGGGCCTGCGCTGGCTGCTCGCGGAGGAGGAGGGCCTGCAGCTTGTCGCTCGTCTGCTGGATGCGCTGCTCCGTCGCCCGCCTGTTGCGCGCCGCGATCGCCTGTCGACAGCCCCGGTGGGCCGATTAGAGCCCGACCGACAAGAAGAAGGAAGACGAGGAAGACGAGGAGGAGGAGGAGGAGGAGGAAGAGGCGCACGAGGAGGGCATTGTCGTCGAGCGGGGTGGTGATGTCGGTGGCGATCTGCTGGAACTCGTGGGCCACCTGCGCCTGTGTCCACGTCTCTGACTCGAGGATGAGGGTCATTGACGATATGCGGTTGCCATGGAACCCATCCAAAAACGCGCGCGCCTGCAACCAACCAGCCAATCACAACATAAAACCACCGCCAAGGATGATGACGTCATGAACGGCCCGATGTAGCAGGATGGAGAACGAGAGGGGGACCTGGGAGAGGAGGGCGTTGCGAAGGCTGAAGCATTGCTTCTGTTTGCCGCATAGGCGCTCACTCTGCCCGACAAAGTGCATGGCCACCGTGTAGACGTCCACGAACTCGGTCGCGCTCAGCCGCGCGTTGGCCTCGGATCGCTGCCCAGAACACAGACGCCACGTCGTGCCACGTCAGCACGCAGAAAAGAAATAATAAATAATAAATAAAATGAAGATCTACCATTTTCAGGAGGCGTGCGCAGCGCGAGTGGCAGATGTCGACGATGGAGGCGACGATCTCGGTGCTGTCGAACAGGATCTGGTTCCGGTACTCGTCCGAGATGGTGACCCGCGCCCGGCCCCACCACTTCCCGCCGGCGTCCTTGCCTCCGTCGCCCTCGTCCTTGGCCTCTCCGCCTCCACCGCCGCCGTCGGTGCTCCGGCTCAACGGCCTCGGCTCGGCCTTGCCCACGCCTGTCGTGGGGCCGCCACCGCACGAACGCGCGCGTGTGTGCGTCTGAGCGCCGGCGATGATGATGAAGGAGTAGGAGGAGGAGGGAAGGATGTACAGCTGTCGAGGACGGGGAGGAGGATGGCGTGGATGTAGGCCATCCGCTCGAGCCGCCGCAGGAGCTGCTCGAAGAGGGGCCGCAGGAACCCGACCAGGAACGTGCCCGGTTCGAGGCTCGCCAGCAACACCGATATCTCCTCTGCCGCCACCTGCATTGGATCGCAAAATGAATTAAAATAAAATAATTTTTACAATTCCTATTGAAAAACACGAAATTCAAAGAACGCACCGCGTTGGGCTGGCTGGTAGGCTGGAAGTAGAGCTCCACATACTGCATACGCGAGCCATTCCGTAATTACCGCAAGGCCGGTGGTGGTGATTGGTGATAATGGTAATCGTGGCGAGTAGAACAAGGGGAAGGAGGAGACTCGTAACACGTACGCGATCGATCATGGCCGAGACCTTCTTCTGCATCTTCTCGCGGTAGAGCTGCAGCGCCTGTCGGATCTTGCCCAATCGCAGCAGCCCAAACGCCAGCGGGGACAGCCTACAGCGCCACGCGCGTGTTATTATTGATGAAGGACAAGACACACGACACGACACACACGCGCGTGTGTGCGTACCGCTCTTCGAGGCCGACTTCATGGAAGAGGCGCTCCTTCGTGGCATCGCCGTTGTTCTCGGCAGCGCCGTTGGCTTCGGCTTCCTCGCCGCGGGGCTGGTGGTGGTGGTGGCCCCACGCCTCGGTCGCCTCGCGCAGCTCCGACGTCTTGCCCAGCGCGAACCGCAGGAAGTCGTCCTGTGTGCGCGAGTGTGAGCCCACCACCGCACACACGCACACACGCGCACGGGCATGGGGCGCGTGCCTGGATCATGCGCTGGATGAGGGTGGTCATCTCCTTGAGCTGCAACGACGTGTGCCTGCGCGCGCGCCACACACGCGTAAGTTTGGGCGCGTGTGATCGCGAGAAGAGGGCGACGAGCCGCAAAGGCCACATGCGCGCGGCGGTTCGTACTTGAAGCTCTGGATGCCCTGCAGGTCCGACGCGAGGATGGCCTGCGTGGTGGCGATCAGGTCCAGCGCGCCCGCAAAATCGCTGGCGTGGGCGCAAGGCAAGCCGTGAGCAGTCGACGCGCAGCCTCCAAGGGAGGAAGAGATTTGAGAGGGGGGGGGAAGGCACCTGTTGGAGAGCAGCAGCTGGATGGTCGGCTGCGCCGCGCGGACGCGCGCGATGAGCTTCAACTGTGCCGCATACCGCGCATTCCACAAATAACGTCAGCAACGTGCAGGCCGGCGCTCAACATGTTGATGATGTGTACCTTCTTGTAGACGATGATACAATTCTGTCGACGTCGACGGAGGGCGACCGTGTGAAGAGCGCGCTTGACGTGGTCGTCGCTCACTGACCTGTTGTTGTTGAAGGTGAAGCGCGTGTGAGCCTTTGAGAGGAAAAGAAGAAGAAACAGAAGCCCGATAAAGGTGAACGTGCCCCATGTGCTGCCGCACGGAGGAGATGGCATCGCAGGTGGAAGCCACCTCGTGGTGGAGGTCCTGCAGCGTCGTGAGGGCCGTGAAGAACGACTCGCTTCGTGTCGACACCTGCTCGCACACAAGAACATATTGGCCAAAGAACGAAAAACGAACCAAAAATGAAGAAAAAAAATGAAGCACGAAGGAGGGGCGGGCAAAGAGCGGACCTGCCGAACGAGTTCGACCTCCACAACGTCGAGGTAGTGCGACAGCTGAAAGGTAGAAGATGAAAATGAAGATGAAAATGACGATGACGACAGAGGGTGCGTTAGCGATATGAGCAGTGTAGAGGAGGACGGGTCTGTCGGACCTTCTCCTGGAGGAGCACCGACGAGGAGGAGCCCAGCGCGTGGCAGGTTTGCTCGAACGTCTCCGGGTCGCCCAGCGAGAAGTCCTCCTGGAAGTAGACCTGTGGTCGTGTTATGTGTGCGCGGTGTGAGTCCGCCATTTTGGGAAAGAGCACGCACCAAGCGAGAGACACTAGCGCACCTTGGGCACGATCTGGATGTGGTGCTGCATGCCATGCACCAGCGGCACATGCTGCTCCTCTTCGTCGTCGCCTTCATCACTTTCCGGGGTGTGGCTGCGCAGGAAATGCTCCTGCAACTGCTCGGCCACGCAGAATGGATTAAAATAAAAAAATATAAAGATTATCCAAAAATAAAATTGAAAAAGGAAGATAAATAACACGAACTGGATGGAGCTTGGACAAGTAGCGCTCCAGCTCCTTGCTGCTTTCGTGCGTGGAGGCGTAGGAAGCGAGGGCAGAGGTGCTCGTAGTGCGCGAAGGTGCGATAGGCGTAGGGCGTGAAGGGGATCGCTGCGTGGGGTCGTTCATGACCGCGCTCAACGACTGGAGCTTATACCTGGCCACTCTTCGCAACTCAGACTCCTCCTCCTCCTCCTCCACTACGTTGTTCTCATCTTCCTTTTTCTTTTGTGTGCGAGCTTGCATGGTGTCTCTGGGAGTTGGTGTGGTGCAAAAATGTGGCAATTGGTGTCACCGAAACATGTGCAGAGGTGCCTGGCCTTGAGCCCGCTCACGCTGATGTACAGCTCACCAGCCGAGAATTGGGATGAGACGTCAGGGGCCACCTAATCTCACGCTTTCTCGATAAAGAAAAGGAGAGGAAAACCCTCCGCTGTTTTTGTGACCTCGATTTCGACAAACTCTCTCCAGCATGGGCGTCGAGCATTTGGTGTTGTTTAAGTTCAAGGAGGGCACGACCGACGAGCAAATTGCCGAGCTCATCACTGGCGTGCAGACCCTCGCCTCTCTTCCCGGCGTTGAAAAGATTACGGCCGGTGAGAATTCCATCTTTTGCTTTTTCCACCTTCGTGTGAGGGAGCGCAAAGCTGACTGACACCAACGCGCAATGGCGCGTTCAACTTGGTGCATGATTGATCTCGTCCGCGTACCGCCACAGGCAAGAACTTCTCTGACCGTTCGAAGGGCTACCACTTTGCGCTCCGGGTGACGTTCACGGGCCGCGCGGCGCTGGAGGCCTACTTGCCCCACCCGGACCACGTCAAGGTCAAGGACCAGTACATCGTGCCCATCACGGAAGACGTCCTTGCCGTTGACTATGAGTTCTGACCTCTTACACGTGTCAAGAAAAACTCTTTGATTCCTTTTCCCTTCTACTGGCTTTGTGTCGTCGGGGCGGTGCTTGTGGGTTGTGGCTGCGGCGGCTGCGGTTATCCTGGTCTGGCTAGTCGGCCACCTGGGCCAGAAGATGTATGGCGACATCTCTCGAAACAACAGCTTTGAAGGTGCCCAGTGCCTTGGGGTCGGGCCTGCCCAGATCGACTGTGCCACCGATCCAACCAAGGTGCTCTATCTGACAGTCTTTGAGACTCGGCAGGGCGAAACGGTGACCAACGCAACGGCACTCAAGCGCTTCGACCCTTCAGAGTCTTGGCTGTCTGGTTCTGAACGGCGCCGCCTGTGGGACGACCACCCGCCAGGCTCAACCATGCGATGCTTCTACTATCCTGCCGAACCGCATGACCAGGTGGCGCTGGAAGATGGCGTGCCTTCACTGGGCACCAAGGTTATGCTCAACCTCGTATGCCTGGTGCTGGCGGCTGCAGTTGCTCTGCCTTGTTGCCTTGCCTCCCTTGCCTTGGTCTTGCTTGTCAGTTGTTATGCTGGTGGAGCGTTGGTGCAGGCCGTACGCTGCCCAGTCTTCGCCACCACTTGCCTTAATGAGGGCCGATTCATTCGAGGGCTCTTAATGAAAAGAAACACCATCTCATGGCTTCTCTTCGCTGTGATCATCATCAGAAGAAGGCAGACCACAGGGCAGACACAACAGAGCACACGGCACAAGGCATGGCCGAAGCGCCACTCTTGAAGTGGTCAGCCGGGCACGACAGGATCCACTCATTCGTTGTCAAGCCATCAATCAGGTAGTTGCCATCAGCATCCTCAGGCGCGGACTCGCCATGACCGAACCACCTCTTGTCGTTGGAGTCCCAGTAGTTGACCGTGAAGGTGCCGATATCGTCGAGGTTGCCATTGTAGAGCTTGGAGTGCAAAGAGCCATCGATGTTGTAGCGGTAAATGCCACCAAAGTAAGTCTCGAACTCAAAGTAGCCGTAGCCAGCGAGGAGAGTGATCTCGTCTCCATTGCGCTCCATCACGCCTGTGCCCGCCCAGTTCTCAGACGGCGTTGCGGTGGGGAGGGTCAACCAATAGGAGCTTCCCATCTTCTTGATGTGGGAGACCTTGCCGGAGGCGATGTTGACCAGGAAGGCGCCAGAGTACTCCGGGTCGTTGCTGCCAGTGGTGAACACCAACTCGCCCATGCCAAGGAACACCATGGGCTGCGGGCCGTCGCCCCAGTAGGCGTACAGAGGCGTCGAGAGTTCGACAACGCTGCGGTCAGCGTCCGTTTGCAGGTTGCCGGATTCGTCGGCCACCATCGGGATCAAGTGCGTTATCATCGGGGTGCTTGATGTGAGGCTGCCTCTTCCCAGCCAGGTGGAGGCGTTCGTGGCAAAAGTCCACAGGTGTCCGTTGCCCAGATCGGAGAAGAGACCATCAATTTTGGTTGTGGTGGCGGTTTGGAGCGTGAGGTCGTAGTTGAAGGAGCCAGTTCTGAGGTCTCCCACATAGTAGATTCCACTGGAAGCAACCACCACTGGGCTGCGGTCGTCGCCCATCGAAGGGGACAGAGAGTCTACACTTCCAGAGAAGACACAGTCGGAGGTCGAGAGAGACCTGACGCCATAGTTTTTGGCCTCTGTTGTTGTTGTGGCGAGGAGGAGCAGGAGCACGGTGGTGACACCAAGGACCAAAGGGGTGGCCGAGAACGACATGGCGGGGCTGGGTTGAGGGAAGAGAGTACAAACGGAACCGGAGGGCTGCCCTTTTTTTGAAGGGGCAGGCAACACCTCTTTTGGTAAATGGTATCCGATTTTCAGCAAGCGTGCTTGCCTGCGTGCTGTAACATAAAAGGAAGTGAAAAGTTAATCAATTATTGGCTTTTTCATAAAATAGAACTTACTCTGAGTAATTAAACCAAGACCGTTTGTGTGGCCCAACGGACTGGTACCCCGGGCTGAAATCTGTTCCGAGCGACATGTCGCGAGTTTGTTGGGGTGCACTTCCCAAAATATTCCAGGGCATGCCTTGCATTTTTCTGTCTTTCGTAAATTTCAACTGGACCAGTTGGCTGGCGAGCGTATGAAGGAGCGCAGGCACGGGCAAGAGGCATTCGCACCGCCTCTCGCCGGCCAAAGCACCACCACCCTCGCCCTCAAGTGCCACACAGGTGTGAACCGCTGAAGGAGCAAGCATGGGCTACACGTTGAAGCAGGTCCGCAAGGGGGTCTTTGAGCTGGTGTTCGTGCCCGACAACGAGGCGCCGAAGCCCGCCCCTGCTCAGCCGCGTCCTGTCGGCTCAGGCGAGTCGCTTCGGGTGGAGAAGAATGGTCTGGTCACGGCCCACAAGCTCTCGCCCGCTCAGCTGCGAATCGCCAAGGCCGCGGCACTCAAGCGCCTCATGCGGGACCTGCGTGAGCTCCAGCAAAATCCTCTGCCCACGGTCAACGCCGTGCCGCTGGAGAACGACCTCTTTGAGTGGCACGGCAATCTCCTGGCCACCTCCCAGTCTCTCTTCTGCGGCCTCGTCTACCACATCATCATGAAGGTACTGCACCAATACCTTTTGCGTTGTCAAAGCATATGTGCTCAACTTTTCATTGGTGCCGACCAGTTCCCAGAGACCTATCCACTCCAACCGCCAAACATCGAGCTCAAGGGCTACATCGACCACCCCAACGTGTTCGGGGGCTACATCTGCCTCGACATGCTCGAGACTGGAGCGGTGCGCATACCACTCCCTCTCTTGTGATCAATCCTCTACGCGCATAGAATGCGGCGTGTTGTTGTTGTGTTCCTGACAGCTCTCGTGTGCGCCCAACAACCAAACAACGACAATGGCCAACGATGATGTACTCCAGTGGGCCTGGTCCGAGCAGCGAGCACAGCGGTACACGGGCTGGTCGACGGCCTACTCGGTGACGTCGATCCTGGTTCAGCTTCAGAGTACGTTGATGCCCGCCTCACCCGCTTTTAAGAGTTTTTTTGTGCACTTCAAGCTGACGTGGTCGCCATCCTCCCCTCTTCTCCTCCTCCTCCTCCTTCATCGTCCCACCAACAGGTTTCCTCTCGGGGCTTTCCAGAGAAAACGGGTTACGTAATCTCAAATACGCAGAAGCTGTACGTGCCATAGAGGAGACGCCCACGCGGGATGGATGAAGAAGGCTCACACGATGATGGTGATGATGGTGATGGTGATGGTGTTGGTGATGATGACGCACAGAGCCTGGTAGCGTTCAAATGCGGCTGCGGGCACCAGCACGGCAAGCCGCATCCGCCGATCGCGCCCGAAGTCATCGCCCGCGAGGTGAAAGAGCGGCTCGACCTCGAGAAGGCCCCCGTATCCCCGAGCCTGCGAGTTCAGCCCCAGCTTCTCTCGTCGTGGGCGCAGGAGCAGCAACAACGCCGGCCGCCGTTGGCCACCGCCGTCGACGCCGACGTCCCCAGAGGACGGTTCTTGCGCTACAACAAGGACAACGGCCGCGTCCGGCTCCCGAAGTTCACGAGCCCCGTGCCGGCCGGCTGCCCGCGGACCACCGAGCTCTGCCTGAGCTGGCGCGGCGCCGACGTCGAGTGCCGCTTCCGCGCGCCGAGCATCGAGTTGGCCATCGGCCGATCGCCGCAGTGCGCCGTCTACAAGGTGGTCTTTGACGACCGCAGCCGCAGCCGCCACAATCCGTTCGTCTTCTGGGGCGAGGTCTACCCCGAGTTCGACCTGCACGCCATCCAGGCCGCCGCGGCCACCAGCGGGCACCAGGCTGGCCTCGCCGCCGCCGCCGGGCCGCAGAAGACCCCGATCGAGTTTCCCGCCCCGGAAGACACGCTCGACGTGGCGCTGCTGGTGCAGAACGGGGCCGCCGCCGGTGCGGTGAGGCACCGCGTGTCGGCCCGTTACGTGCTCCCGCGGGCCAGGCGCAGCAGCCGCGAGGTGTGGCAGCTCGTCGCAGTGGGCCACGGCGAGCAGGACCAGCAGCAGCATCAGAGCTTGATCGTGCTCAACGTCGTGTCCAACGGCTACGGTCACTTCCTCGCCTCGGTGGAGTTCTACTTGTTCTCCCTCCGCACGACGTCGATCGAGCTCCAGCCGCCTTCTTCTTCTCCTTCTTCTTCGAGCGCGCCGACGACGAGCAGCAAGCCCGCCGCGCAGAGCGACGTCGCGGCGGCAAAGAAGACGACAACGACGGCCAAGGCCACACCAAAGGCGGTGGCGACAACGGAGAAAGAGGAGAAAGAGGCGCCGTTCAAGAAGTATGTGCCGACTTCGACGCCGCTCGTCATCTCGTCCAACTTTGGTCCGCTCCCGCAGCAGCAGAAGCAGCAAAAGACCAGCGCCACGCCGGCGGCCGCCCCGCAAAAGCAGCAAAAGCAGCAGCAGAAGCCCGAGCAGCTGCCGACAGCTGCTCCAAAGGCGGCGGCGGCGGCGGCGGCGGCGGCTCGGGAGCCCGCGCAGTTGACCTTCTTTGACCTGCCGCCGGAGATGCAGCTGCACGTCTTCTCCTTCCTGGGCAAGGACGACCTCTTCACGGCCTTCAAAGGTACACATCTCCTCAAGAGGCCCTCTTGCCTCCCCTGTAACAGCACACAAGAGGCTCAAACACGCACACACGCACACACACACACACACGCACGCACACACGCACGCAACAGTGAACGCCTTGTTTGCGGATCTGGCGCTGGACTCGCCGCAATGGGCCAAGGACGAGCTCGTGTGCTTCCACTCGAAGCGGACGGACGAGGAGGACGTGCTGGGGATTCCCCTCAACTTCACCCTCTACCCGGAGCCCATCCTCCCTTCGTATTCTTCTTCTTCTACTTCTTCAGCGCCAAAGCGGAGGTATCGCAACATCGAGTCCATCTCGTCGACGCTGGACGTGCTCTCCTACGAGTCCTTCGAGGTCGACAGCGTGCGCCGCAGCGTGTGGAAGGAGCCCTTCACCCACTGGCTGCCCCTCTACATCAGCCGAGGCCACGGGCGGAGGGCGCTGCCGCTGTGCGAGCAGCTGATCTCGCACATCATGACGGGCGACTACCACCGGTTCGAGCCCATCATGGCCGTGGAGGTGTTCACCAAGCTCATGAACACCATGATCGTCTCCCTCATGTCCGGCGAAACGTACGTATAGTTGTCGACTCTTGCCTTATTGGCGGCTGACGTGCAACGAATCACAAACCAAAAACACCACCAGGCATGCGTCGGAGAAGGCGATGGAGGGCTACTTCTCGTTCCACCATTGGCTGCTGGTCTTCATCGAGCGCTACCCGAGCCTCCTGGAGTGGATCAACAACCGCATCGAGGGCTTCATCACGGACCCCAACAAGCGCATCAAGAAGGTCCTTCGTTTTTCCACTACTTTTTCGATCGAAACCAACGACCAATGATGACGATGATGCTCAACAACACCCTTTTTCCTCCTCCAACCGCAGGCGGTGCCGTCGCTGGGCGAGTTCATCCCGCTGCTGGCCGTGACGGACAAGTTCCAGTGGGCCGACGTGGTGGAGCCCCTCATGCTCGAGGTGTTTGACCGCAACCAGAAGTGGGTCCTCCAGAAGTACCCGGCCCTCGGCAACATGCAGAGCGGGAACGACCTGCTGGTGGACAAGTACCGCCTGCTCAAGACCTTCGAGGCCTCGCAGGTGTCCATGCGCCTGATCCTCTTCCACGCCTTCTTCCTCAACACCATCGCCAAGCCCAAAGGCCGCCCGGTGTCGCTCGTGCGGCGCGTGCTGGACGCCTGCTATGGCCGCCCGTCGCCTCGCACCAAGGTGCTCCTGCAGAAGCAGACCAAGGAGCTCCAGAAAGTCGGTACGTGGGTTGCCTCCTTCTCCTTCTTCTTCTTCAGCGTGCGCGTCGGCTAACAGAACCATCATCGTCATCATTGCTGCCGCAGAGGATTGGATGGACTTCTTCACGCGGATCGAGATGCCGCTCCCCACCCCGGCCCAGCTCACGCGCTGGCTGCGCCAGAGCGTGTGGAACTCGTCGCGCAAGCGGTACCACAACCGACACGCCTACGCCGCCAGCACGCGCCACCCGAGGAGGCACCGCTCCCACGGGACGTGGGGCGAGGAAGAAGAAGACGAGGACGCCTACGAGCGCTATGACAACTACTAGCCTCGTAGGTCCAGGAGATCCTCCCCCCCCCCACGTAAGCACTACTTGTAGATAAAAACAAATGTTAAAAAAAAATGCATTTTAAGATCTGGAGGCGATAATGCGTCACGAAAACACACATCAGGCCTGTTGCTGCTGGCGACGCGCGTCAAGGAGGCTCTTGCGGTACGTCCAGTACTTCTTGTAGGTCTGCGCCAGGTGCGCCGTCAGCTCCTCGCACCCCTGTTTTTTTGTTGGTTCCCCGCGTGTGATTTGATGTATCGTCAGCACACGAGATCATCGTACACACACATACATACACGGCAGGAAGCCAAAACAAAAGAGGCCCTACCTGCGCGGCGAGGGCGAGGCTCTCGGGGGAGGCCTCCTCCTCCCAGATGTCGACGAGGAGGGCGAGGGCGTGCGCGCACGTCGGGTAGCGCTCGCGGCACTCGAGCACCTTCTCCTTCACGTACGGCACCTCCGAGAACTTGCCCCCCTTGAAGATCCTGCCCGTGGTGCGGTCATCGTGAGCCCTCACGCGGGAGATTCCGCGCGTGCGTGCGTGCGTGCGTGCGTGCGTGCGTGCGTGCGTGCGTGCGTGCGTGCGTGCGTGCGTGCGCGCGCGCGCGCGCGTGCGGAAGGAGGGAGGCGGTACCCGGCGAGGTAGTACCAGGGGCTCTGGTTGTTGGGCGCCCGCTGGATCCACGACAGCGCGTAGCTGCGCGCCGACGCCACCGCCATCCTGGCGTCAGGACACGACGGCAAGCAAGACGCGAGGAGCACGAGAAGGAAGGGGAGGAGGAGGAGGAGGATGAGGAGGTACTCGATCTCCTGCCGCTTGACGTCGGGGGAGGCAAAGCCCGTGGTGTGGCTGATGACGTAGTGCCGCTGGTTCCACACCGAGTTGTTCCTGAAATCCTCTGCCGCGCGTGTCAGACTCGCGTGTGTGCGGTGCACAGACACACACACACACACACACGTGAAAGAGACGACGACAACGACGACAACAAGAAAAGGAAGCGGACCCTTGAGGAGCTGGTGGAGGAAGTCGAGCTCGCCCTCCCACAGGCTAAACTCCTTGAGGACCCACTGCCGGTGCGCCCACGCGTGGTAGTTCTTCGAGTCCTCTGCCCCCAAAAATCCCCCAAAAAATCCCCCAAAATCCCCAGGATGAGGCCCTGCCTGACCCGGGCGATTGGGGAGGGCGATGGCGACGATGATGATGATGACGATGATGACGACGATGGTTTGGGGTGAGAGGGGGAGGGGGGCAGTACCGCGCAGCATCAGCGCCACAAAGGCGAGCTCGAGGGACGGGTCGCGCGAGCGCTCCACCAGCGCCCGCCGGTGATACCTGTGTGCGTGCGTGCGCGCGCGTGTGCGTGTGCGGCGGCGGTGAGCCCCCAATGCCACGCGTGCACGTACACGCGCGCGCGTGTGTTTGTGGGTGTGGGTGTGGGTGTGGCGGACGGACCAGATTTGGTAGTTTTTGGGGTTCTCGGCGGCGATGCGGTCGACCCAGGCCACCTCCTCCTTGAAATCGACGTCGAGCGCCACAAGGATCTTGCGCCGGTAGGCCCTGCGCCCCGCGGCACGCATGCGTGCGTGTGTCATTGCAGTCGTACAACACGACAACACGACACGTGCGAGAAAAGAGGAAAGCAAAAAGAGGAAATAAGGGGGCGAACCAGGCGGTGTAGTTGGCGGCGTTGAGGCGAATGACTTCGTCCGTGAGGCGCAGGGCGCGTTGGCTCAACTCGCCGGCCTTCACCACCGCCCGAAAGTAGCCCATCGTCTCGCGAACTGCAGAAGAAGAGCATGCGGTCATTACGTGGGCAAGGAACAAGCTCGTGCAGAGAGATTCAAGGATTAAGGCATCTGTGGTTTGGGGGGAGTACATTGGTCTGAATACGCAATGGCACAGACGCCACCATGTGGGCCATCGTCCTGGGGCACAGGTTGCACGTCTGCCCACTCAGGGCGCGAGGAGAAAGGCACGTATTCGCCTTCTTCCATTGTTTTCTGCAATCTGGCTTGCTTTTGTTGACTATTTTTTTTCTCTTGTTTTCCTTCTTCCACCTCTACTGGTTTTGTTGCCTGCAGCTCAAAAGCTGGGCTGAATTGATGGTTGTTTGGCAAAATCGATCTGCATTTAACTGTTTTAATGACAAGAGAAAGGGAGAAGTTCTAACAAGTAATGGGCCAAAATTGGAGCGGCTCAAATGTTGGTTTATTGAGACAAGACAGAGATTTACCTCATCTGGCAACAACAAAAAGAAAACAAAGAATTAGCTACGCTCAAGACAGCAAGGGTGCTGGAAGGCGTAAGTACCTTGAGGAAACCAATCTCCTCAGCGCGCTCCCTGAAGCACCTCCTGCAGAGCATGAGGCCATACTTGCGGATGAGACCGTGGTTGTTGCCACAGCGGCGGCTGTACGGAAGAGGAAAGTTAGTAACCAGGCCTTTCATTCAGAGGTTTACACGATGATTCACAATTGTTACTCAGTCATTGGCTATAAAGTGACTTCATGAAGGTATTCAGTCCTATCATTGCATAATATAAAACATCCTCGTAACAAGTGGTATACAGATTCACGTCTCACACGAATTGTTCAACACGGAAAGAAGAGATTGAGGGGGCAACAACGAGCACGGCATCCATAGAGGTCGATCACGTACCACGCACGAGCACCAGGGCCGAACTTACGGGGGTGAGAGTTCCAGACGGCGGAGTGACCCATGTTGATTGTTCGACAGCGAGAGGAGAAGCCGACGATGGGAGAGAGAAAGGAAGAAAGAATTGAAAATCCGAAGCCGCCATTTTTGTCCGGTGTGCCTCCCGGGATAAATCTCTCTTTTTATCGGTATTTCAAACACGCTCTCTTGGTTTCTTTCTTCTTGCTTGCTTGCCTGGGCCGTTCTATTTGGCTTTGAGCTCGCGGGGGACCAGTCGCACGTTGATGTCGTTGCGCGCCCACAATACGAAGCGCTCTGCATGGTGCTCCATGGCATGAGCTTTGAGCCGCGAGGCGCCATGACGAGTAGGCCTAAAAGGCGCGTACCTTCGGCCACTACGTGGTCGGGGGAGCCCGCCAACTCGACGGTGAAACGCTGCAGAAAGAGGGCCATCACGAGTCGCATCTCCATCCACGCCTGCCAGGAGTTGCGCAAGTGATGAGCACAACCTCACCAGACAGTCTCATGGAGGAGAGCACGCTCGCACCATGCGCTCACCAGGGCAGATGCGGGGACCCAGGCCGAACGGGGCGTAGGCCTGCGGCGGGATGTCTGGTGTGGTGGTGCTGAGCCGAATCCGCGAACAAGAGCGCAAGTGAAGGAGGGAGGGGACGCACTCTTGCCGGGGGCGAAACGGTCTGGGTCGAAGCGGGTGGGCTCCGGCCACAGCTCCTCCCTCATGTGGAGAGCAGCGAGCGGGTACAGCACCGTGCACTGCGTGTGTGTGTGGGCGTGTGCACGTGTGCACGTGTGCAGTGGTGATTGAGTGCGTGTTTTGTGCTCAGCGCTGGATGACAGGTCGACGTACGCCGGCGGGAAGAACGTGGGAGCCGAGGTTCAGCCCTTCGGGCTCATCTACCACGCGCGCGGCAAACGGACCCGGCGTGTAAATGCGCATCGACTCCTGTCCTCGTCCGCATGATACATCAGCCACCTTCTTCATCGTCAAGTCCTTCTTCATCGGCAAGTCCCTCTTCATCATCATGCATCAGCACCTTGATGACCTGGGTGGTGTAGACCAGCTTGTCGAGGTCGGCCACGGTGGGCTCGCGGCCCGCCAACACGTCATCCACCTCCTGCCGTCCCGCGTGAGGCGACGAATGACCGAAGGGAGGCCAAGCGGGAGCGACGCGCGAACCTGTTGGGCGCGGGCCTGGACGTCGGGGTGGCGGGTCATGAGGTAGAGCGCCCATGTCGTGGCCACCACCGATGTGTGGTAGGCCGCCAGCAGGTACGTCAGCACCAGAGACCGCATCTGTGCGCACGCGCGGCGGTTAGCGCTTGATACTACATGGCCAAAACTGGAGAGAGAGAGAGAGAGAGAAAGAGAGAGAAAGGAACCTTGGGCTGGTCGTAGGGCCACTTAGTGTCGGGGTCGTTGGTGGTGCAGAGCAGCTCCACGAGGTCGGCTTCCTCTTCACGGTTGGGGCTGGGCCCGTGCTTGATCAGGTGCTTCCGCTTGGCTCTGGTTTGTGTATTACACATGTGTGTGAGCATAGAGCGTGCCAGTATGCAGACTACATCACAAGCGCGACATACTCGATGATGAAATCGACGGTGTCGTTGAGGAAGGTGAGAGCCGAGTCGAGTCGGTCCGTCTGCAGCTTGGCGGCGGCGAACTGTGCATCAAAGGTCTCTGAAAGGGCTGTGTCGTAGGCCGTCTGGAAGGTCTCCAGAGCGATGGCTGACGTGCTCGCTCCGCTGTCCCGCACGTCGTTGGCGACACCTCATCAGCCATGAATGCCTGGGGTGGGGGGATGAGGCAGCGGTACGCGAAGACGGTCAGCGCCGCACGCAGGGCGAAACTCAGGAGCTCCATCTGGAGTCCCACGACGGTCCCTGCCTCGCTCTTGGCCTTGAGCTCGTCCACTGGACGTGGGCATGTCGGAGAAGTAGGTCAAGACATGTTGTGCTACTCGAGTAAAAGAAGAAAAGAAGAAGAAAGGGACTTACTGAGGGTCATCGCCAGGGTCATGAGCTCGGGGTAGGAGTGGGCCAAGTGGCGATGGCCCACCACGGACGACAGCACGCGCCTTGTCCTACAGCCACGACGACATTTAGACAAACAAATTGGTGCAACTGCTGTGTCTGCAGGCGGTCGCTCGAGCGTACTCCTTGGCGCGACCCCCGTTCATGACTTGGAGGTTGTCCTGCCCCAGCAGAGGCTCGAGGAACCTGTTTGGGGTGGACGGTCAGGAAGGTTTGAGGGAGGGGAGGCGAGTAGCGAAAAGTACTTGAAGAGTTGCGTTGGGCGAGAGCTCATACGCGCGGTCGAGCGCAGAAGCGCGGGGTCACATATCGACACCGCCACCTGACAAGGCGCAGGCGAGAGATTACAACGACTGCTACTTGCGCCGGCAACTTGAAGCAACGAGATGGGAAAGTTCATTCTTCGAACCTGGTCAGGCTTGGGGCCTGTCAGTAAAGCTACGACAGGGCCATGTCGCTCGTGCAGCTCTCTGACAAAAGCACTTAGCCCTGAGGAGGCCAGACGCAAATGAGACTCTGAGGATAGGCAGCAAAAGGCGAAAGCGAACCAGTATCAGCAATGAGGGAAGCATGAGAAGAGGTGCCCCACTTCCACGCCTTGTCGCGCCGAGGCCCAGGAAGAGCCGAGATAGCTTCCCAGAAAGCTGCATGTGTTTCGCCGAGGGTAGCTGCGCCCGTTGAGGCTGATGAGGCCAGCGTACGGGCTCTCACCAAGAAGGCCAAGCCCAGAACAGCAAAAGCCAAAGCTGCAAGGGCCAGCAGCATGACAGGCGCCATCTTCTGGTCAGAAAACACAAACCCAGGTAGTGGCAAAGGAAAAGCTCGGAAAAACAGTTTCCTTTCCAGGCGACCTCTTCTGCCCCACATTGGCGTCGGCCAAAACAAAAATTGGCAAAAGATGAAGCGGCTCTCCATCGCTGCCCCTCTCTACCGCAGTGCGGCTCTTCCTCTCCGTTCATCGGTGCGCCTTTTTGCTTCGAGCGCAAACCCGAGCGATCTTGAGACACGCGCCCACATGGCCGTCAAGGGCAATGCGGATGAAGTGAGCGACGAAAAGCGAGAGGCCATTTCGGCTGTGGTCGGTACCCCGGTCGAGCACCTCAAGCGTACGGTGCGCATCTACATCCCGCCTAGGTGCACGATGCAGTCGGGCGTGCATGCGGCTACACATTGGAAGATTTCGTTCCCCGAGGAGGAGAGGAATCACTGGGCCAACCCCCTCATGGGCTGGACCGCCACCAAGGACCCCGTCTCCAACCTTCACCTCAAGTTTGATTCGAAGGAGGCTGCCGTCACCTTCTGCAAGCAGCACGGTACGTGCCCCCCCTCTTTTATTTAAACATCCGATCTCCCCCTCACGGTTTGAATTCAGGCTTTGATTATGAGATCGAGGACAGCTCTACCCCCTACGACCACATCACACCAGACAAGGACTATGCCGACAACTTCAAGCACAAGGTTCCGCGTTCCCTTGAGCCCGACTTCTAGTCCGTCTCCTCTACTCGTAGCATAAAACAACTCTTTCTTTTTCTTCTTGTTTCTCGATATGGTACAGTCCCATCGACGGTCTCTACATCGTCGACGCACATACGTGCCACTGTCTTCGTTGTTGTTGGTGATGGCGTTGATGTGGGTCACACGTCCACGTCCGCGGGCCCTGGGACGAGCTGCGGCGCCGAGGCCGCTGAGTCGGACATGGCGCGCTGCTTGTGTCGCGGCCGAAGGTGGAGTCGCCAGCTGACGCCCGCTTCGCCGTGCTTCAGACGCTTGCGCCAGTCGTCGTAGGCGTAGCGGAGGGAGCTGTCGTTGGTGATGCGCACCTTGTCCCCGTCGCTGTCGAAGTAGTGCGCCCGCATGCTCTTCCCGTACACGCCCTCCAGCCCTCTACGCAGAGAAAAGACAAGGAAATGGATTACTCCATGAGCCGCGCGCAGAAGAAGGTGGAAGTAGTAGAAGGTGGTGTAGAAGACGAGGAGGGG
>NAVB01000666.1:0-21265 GCA_002179805.1 Acanthamoeba lenticulata
TTGTGGATTCCGATCAGTATCGCTGATCTAGATCAGCGCAACTAATCTAATAACCGGGCCGAGTGAATCACGCAATAGAGTGACAAATCAACCAGGTCCTGCACACCCGAGAAGCAACTCATGGTTAAACCAACCTTGTCACCGCCGGCTCCTTGGCCAAGGCGAGGGAAAGCGCATAAGAAGCAAGAAACGAATTAAAAACCTGGATGTGCTGGAAGAGAAGAATTGCATCGGCCGGGTCTTCCACCAGTCTCGCGACCTGCTGCTCCGTGAGCCGAATGAGGGCGCGTCCATCAAACTTGCGGAGCACCGGCTTGTACTGGCCAAACTCCACAGAGTCCAGCCACGCGCTGACCCGGTCGTGGGTCCAGTGCAACGGATCGTCTTTGGCCTCGGCCAGCGCGTAGGCTCGCGTGCCCACGGGGAACGGCGGCGGAAAAGGCGGGAGGTAGGGCGAAGGCAGCGGGAACGGGAACGGATAGGGCGACGAGACGTAGGGGTAGGACGAAAGCACCACTTCATCTGGCGTCGTGGATGCAGTCCCTCCTGATGATGAGGAGGAGGTGGTGGTTCCGGTGGGTCTGCTGTGCAACGGGGGAGCAGCAGCATCTTGCTGCTCTGATGGTGATGCTCTCGTGGGCGACAGTGGTGGCGTAGGTGTGCCCACCAAAGAAGAGAGATCAGACGCTGATGGTGCGAATCCGGCCTGCGAATGACCAGGCCGGAGGAAACGAGGGAAGAAGGCTGCCGGATTCTGGAGCGCCTGATAGGGGAAGTAGGGCGATCCTGCTGCTGGCGGAATGCCCAAAGCAGCGGCAGCAGCAGGATCTTTCCGTATCGGAGCTGAAGCCAGGCTTGGTGGCGGTGATGAAGCTTGTGTCGTTGAGAGCGATGCGGGTGATGAAGCTGAGGGCGAGACCAACAGCTCGGGTGGCCCACCACTCGGAGAAGAAGGTGTTGACGACGACAGATCGACCCAGCCAAATGTCGGGCGCGGTGAGGACATCAAAGCATGACCACCGCCTCCCAAGAGCCCTGCTGGGGAGATGCCGCCCGAGGTGGTGTGCTGGGGCGGTGTGGATACCGCCATTTGTGCGCTCTCAGCGGTGTCAACCTTTGGATCAACAGCCTCTTGAGCTCCCAACACCGCCTGTACGCACAATCGATTCAAAAAAAGATTCATGAAATCTTAATAATGAGCCCAAGTCCGACGGCAGTAGTTCGCACCTTATCGTAGTCAGCGATTTCAGGGCAGTGCTCTTGAATGAGAGCCTGCAGCCGCTCAACGATGTCTGGGAAATCGGGTCGCTTCTCTGGCTCATGCTGTTGCATCATGCACATCATTGCATTGCAATTAACGAAACGGAGCAAGCAGCAGCTGCGCTAAAGATCGGTCGAAGCAGAGAGCGGGTTGAGGGGCAAGCGTACGCTCCAGCATTCCTCAATGAGCTGGCGGTAGGCTGGGAAGCAGTCCTCGGAGGGAATGGGCGGTCGTTCGCCGGCGAGGATGCGGTCCTCAAGCTGAATCATAAACTTGACATCGGGGAAGAGCTTCTGCTGCCGCGTCAGCAGCTCCCACAAGATGATGCCAAACGAGTAGGAATCGGCCTTGGTCGTGTACTCCTGGTTGCGCATCACCTCCGGAGCCAGCCACACCGGGCAGTCGACCTTGCGTCCCATCGCTGACTGCATCATGGCTGCCGAGAGTCCAAAATCGGCGATCTTGGCCACTACCGGTGAATCGTCCTCCAGCGACACCAACTGATCATTTGTAGAAATAAAAATAAAATA
This sequence comes from Acanthamoeba lenticulata, assembly GCA_002179805.1. Lineage (NCBI taxonomy): Eukaryota > Discosea > Longamoebia > Acanthamoebidae > Acanthamoeba > Acanthamoeba lenticulata. The sequence continues at coordinate 1,792 of NAVB01000666.1, forward strand.
AAAAAAAACGAACAATCAGAAAATGAGCCCAATATCATGAAACTCGGAGTGTGGGACACGTACCAGCACATTGGGCGACTTGAGGTCGCGGTGCACAATTGGCGGCGAACAACCGTGAAGGAAGGCCATGCCCTTGGCAATGTCTTTGGCAATGCGCAGACGCAGCGCCCAATCGATGCTGCTCTCCTCGTTCTGCAGCAGCTGCAGGAGGCTATTGGGGTGTCGTGTCGATGTGATGAGACACAGTGTTACATCTACAAAAGACAACGTTTTGCGCGCGGGAGGCAGGGACAGGGCTAAGTTACCTTCCGCCATTGACGAGCTCAGTGACGATGCAGTAGGAGGGCTGCGTGCAGAACCCCGCCATCATGATGATGTTCGGGTGCTTGAGGCCACTGCTCGCATCAAGTGGAGTGCGAATAAGCTCATCTTACTCTTACAGCTGTGAGAGGAGAGTCATGGTGAAGGGGACGAACCTCATGAGGAACACTTCATTCCGGAACTCCTCGAATGCCTTCAGCAGACGAATCTCGCGTATCTTCTCGTCGTTGAACTTGAGCCGTTTGACCGCCACCTGTCATGCGGGGAGGATGGAAGAGCAGCAGTGAGATCGATGATGAGAAGTAAGATCTAGATGAGCCCCTCCCCCGACAAACGTGTAAAAAAAGAGTTGCGGTTTAATTTCAACGGGTTGTTCACGAACCTCTTCGCTGCGGTAGATGCCTTTGTAGACCACCGAGAAGGAGCCCTCGCCGATCTTTTCCTTGAGCTCCAAGTCGTCGTAGTTGAGTTTACTGCACACAACACGTGTTTAGTGTTCACAGTGTGTGGCCGTATGATAGTATCTAATCGAAGGGGAGCGCCTTCCGAGAAGGGGGGAAGAGGCGGACCTGTGGGCGAGGTCGGTGAGGGCGACATCAGGGACCAGGTGGTCGTATCGCACGGCGATGACCGGCGAACAATGAGCGTAGACCTCACCTCGCATCACAGCCAGCCTTTTTTGAGATACGTCTTAGTTTGTTTGGGCCTCGTTTTCAAGATTAGTCCCCATTAACAGTCTTGTACCGGCAGTCTTCGAGCGAGAACATGGTTGGCCGCTTCTTGCCACATTCGAGGCAATGGATGCACGGCACCATCACTTGCGAATTCTGCGACGCGGCCAGCATTCGAATGTTCGGCCACACATACACCACGTTTTAGTGCAACTGAACTCGTCGTAGTAGAAACACGCCACCAGCGAACAAGATGCGTACCTTGAGGTGATACCAGTCCTCGACCAACGAATCGGTGAAGCTCACCGCCAGCGCGTAGAGCGATCGAGTGTTATTGCCGGCAATGAACCTGAATGGCGCGCATGACCCACGTGGGTCAGTACACGCATCAGTGTGTGTGTGTGTGTGTGTGATGGCCGTAAGGTAAAACACGTGGGTGGAGGAGCCTCTCTGATCGTACTTGTCGCGGCTTGTGCGGAAGGAGACCTTGACGACCTTGGATCTCTCCGACCATTCCAGCGCGAGTTTGTCATTGTCCACCACGGCTACCATCCCATACCTATACACCGATTGGATGCAGCTAAGAAATCGCAAAAGCGGAGGCGGACAGCAGCGCAAGGAAAAAAGGAGAAGGAAATGGGATCCGGTACCGCCAGTAGCAGCAGGCCTGGAGGTCAAGCGACAGGAGACGGACCATGATCTTGGCGAAGAAGCCCTTCGGGATGAACTCGAATTGGTAGTTGCGCCCAAACTCTACGTAGTCGCACAGGTCGCCCGTGTGCTTGCGCATCGGCCACAGGAAGAGCAGATCCTCCGGCGGCTGTTCCGGCAGCAGCGACGGCAGCAAGCTGAATTTCTCCGAGGAGTCCTGGAAGGAAGGAAGCGCGCACATGTGCCAGAGAGTGTGTGAGAGCCCCTGCCTCTTACCGCGCAAAGGAATGGGATGGGCCACCTTGAGGTTGAGCGTGATGGCGATGTCGAATTGATGTAGCAGCTTGATGAGGAACGGATGCAGGTCTGCAGGGAAGGACGGGGGTCGCCAAATCTGGGCCAGGCTCGAATGGGGAAGGATGCCGTTCTTGGAGAAAGACTGCTTGGTCGTGAAGACGGTGGCCATGACCTTGGTCAGCCACTGCGGGTCGAGCACCACCAGATTCCGCAGCTTCTCATCGTTTGCGAAATGGACCTGGATTCGCCCCAAGGCAAGAAGGCAATGTCGCGGTGAGTCATGGAAGATTGGAAGTCCCGGCTTTGGACTGCACGCGTACGAGGGATCCCAAGTTGTGGAGCAGCTGCGTGGCAGCATAGAGGTCGCTGCTCTTGAGCCGTTTCTGTTCCATCCTGCGCCTCCGGCCCTTGTGCTTCTTCTTGTAGTAGGCAGGCGGGGCTGGCAACTCTGACGAGTCTCCTGCCACGTCGTCGAAACAACGCGTCCCAAAGACATTAGCAACATCGCAGCAGTCAGCAGGAGCCATGAGCAACATGGATGCCTGCCCTGGACTCTTACCCATGTCGTCGTCAACGCCGCAGCGTTTGGCAACCTCCCGCATTTCGTCCCAGGTGAGGACCGGCGGCACGCGCTTGGCTCGCTCCGCGATGAGGGCGCGCTCGAGGGCCATGTAGGACTTGGGCATGCGCTCGCCCATGTGCTCCTGCGAACCCACCACCTCTTCGATGGCTTCCTGCACCGCCACAAGGCCTTTCGTCCGTACAAGGAAGTGAGGTGGTCAGAAAACAAATCAGAACTAGAAAAGAAAGTTGAAAGTAGTTTATAACAGCAATGTGCGCACCTTTGCCCAGAGAGCACGACACGAACTTGACCGTTTTGATGTTGGGGAAGCGGCTCATGTACTTCTCCTGCACCTCGGCCTCGATGTTGGACACCTGCGCCGTTTGTGTTTGTGTGCGTGTGAGTGTGAATAAGAGAGAATACGACAGGTGAACGCCGCATTCAGTGCTGGTACCTGCTCCTCCGAGCAGAGATCCAAGTGAGTGCCCACCACGAGCACCGGCGCATCGGGAGCCCGACAGAGGATAGACTGCAGCCTGTTGACGCGAGGAAGTTCACCCATCAATCAACGTCGTCGGAACGCCAGGGACGCGCGAGTATCCAGACTATTAGTCGAGTAGGCGGCATACCAGTATTCCATGTAGGCTGCGTTGAGGCCCTTGGAGAGATCAAAGATCACGAGGTACAGCGACCGCTCCGAAAGGAAGAACTCGTGGGTCGTGTAATAGATCTCCTGGCCTGCACATTGTTGATATGGTGAATACGCCGAGTTGGCGCTGCTTGCTGGTCTCTCATCAGTGTGCTGGGAATGGGAGACACCAGGCATACCAGCAAAGTCCCACAAGGTGAGGGTGACGTCCTTGGGCTGGTTGAAGTCTTCGATCATGCTGCCTGAACGGCTGAGATGTTGGTTGCTCGAGCTCTCAGCGCTGTCCAGCTCGCTGGGTGGGAGTGCGGGCAGTGATTCCACGTCGACCTGCTCCGACGACGAGCTGAGCGTGCCCTGGCGGGTCCGCTTGATCATCATTTTGATCGTCCATTCCTCAATATCTTGATCGTAAGTCGAGCATTTACATTTAAGTGAGAGCAAGTGGCAAGCAACAAGTGGGAATGAGACGTCGCACCGATGCCATCCGTGGAGAGCGGAGCTGCTGCTGCCGGGTTGGCCACGCCGCGACGAAGCGAAAGCGGAGCGAGACCCTTCAGGGTCGCCTTGGTCTTGTCCCGCCAGCCCGCGTCTCGATTGGCGAGTGACTTCATCAACGTCGTTTTCCTAAAGTTGACGTGATTAGAAACAAGACAACGAAACGTGCAAGTGAGGGAGGGACCACATACCCTGCGTTCTCTTGGCCAACAAACCTGATGTGCTCATCAGGATGGGGAGAGGAGAGAGACAATGAGTCTTGACGAATAGCGGCCAGCGCAAGAGGCGATCGCGTACATGAGCTTCATGCGGTAGAGGCGCTCGTGGCCTTGATAGAGCTTGCTCAGGAAGCGGAGCACGTGAGAGGAGCCCATTGCCACGATCTCCTTGGGGGGCGACACCAGATGCTTGTTGTCATCGATCTTGAGCTGCTCACACGTGCAGACGAAAGAGGAGACCTCATGAGCTGAAGAGGAAAAGAAGAAAAAGAGAAGAAAAGACAAAAGAATGCTTGGAGAGAAGCAAAACCGTTCGGAGCTGGCTCAGCATGCCCAGTTGGGGCGGCAGCTCCTCAAGATCGTTGCGTCGCACGTCGAGGCCCGTGAGATTCTTCAAGTACACGATCTCCTCGCAGATGCTCTTCAATTGATTGCTGAACGCACAGACGGCGCAAGGACGGTCAAGGGTCAGAAGAACCCTTGATCAACCGAGGAAGATAAAGCAGGGCTCACTTTTGCAACTGGAGGGTACGCAACGCGGTGAGATTGCGCACGTTCGGGGAGAGCTCCGTCAGGACGTTGTGGCCCAGCTTGAGGATGAGCAGTTGCGACAGATTCCAGAATTGGTTCGGGATGACTGGTGGCCAGCCAGAGGTGAGTCATGGCAGGTCTTCAGCGGGTTGATGCCGCGCACCTTTGAGCCGATTGTAGGACAGGTCGAGGATCTGGAGATTGGTAAGGGACGCGAAGTTGACGTTGCCCAGCGCCTTGGTCACGTAGGAGAAGTTCATCGACGGCAGGACGGACAGGCCCACCCCTCGCAGCTTCAGTTGGCAACTGTTGGTTTTCCGCCAAAACAGGAAGAGACGTGGAAAACACGGCCGTTCCGGCGTCAGCAGTGGCCAGATCTGCCCAGGCAGGTGGCGAGGTGGGAAGAATGTACAGCGAGCTGCCCAGGGCAAACATCTCCAGGGGCAGAGTGCGCAAGGCGGTGTTGTTTGCCAGATTCAACACTTGCAGCCGCTTGAGCCTCGCGAGGCCGAGATGACTCGTCGCGTCCTCGATCGTCGCCGCCTGCTGCCGCGTTAATGCAAGACCACAAGAAGCTCATGAAGGAGGAGAAAGATACCTTGTTGGTGCCGCTGCTGCCCTCGATGATCTTGGTGGGGAAGGTCTTGAGCTTGTTGTTGCCCAGATCGAGCTCGAGCAGGTTGGTGAGTTGAAACAGCGAGAAGGGAATCTCGGTGAGGCTGTTGTTGGCCAGGTTGAGGTACTCGAGGTTGACCAGAGGCACCAGCGTCCGTTCGGGGAACTTGGTGAACCGGTTGAACGACAGGTTCAACCGACGAAGGCGCGTGGAGAGCTCGCACTTGCGCCCGAACGACGATGGCATCGATTGGTGGTCCTGCGCCCCAAATAAAATTCATCAGCGACCAGTGAAGGAGAGAAAGAGAAAGAGAGAGGGAGAGAGAGAGAGCGCGCGCGAGAGCCGCGTGTACCAGTTGGTTGTGCGACAAATCGAGCTCGATGAGGTTCTCGAGCGCAGCCATCTGAAAGGGCAGGGCGGTGGCCAGCTTGTTGTGCTGCAAGCGCAGCACCTACAGGGCAAACGATAATGAAGACAGTCAGAGTCATGTGATGTGTGGGGGGAGGGGGAAGAAGGGGCACTTGCCTTGAGCCGCTTAAAGAAGGGGAGCGAGACAGCCAGATGGTAGGAGATGGACATGAGTCGGTTCTTGGAGAGGTCGAGGAGCTCCAGCTTGCTAAGTTTGCCCAAGAAGACGGGGAACGTTGTCAGGTGGTTATTGGACACGTGCAGGTTGACGAGCTTGTCCATGAATCCGACCTCGGCGGGCAGTACGTGCAGACCTGTTTCAGGCGAGAAAAAGAAGAAGAAAGAAAGAGAGTTATCAGCCATCGGTTCTACCCGCGGGTACAGCAGTGGAGGAGGGGCGCACGCCACCTTTGCCGACTAGCGTCAGGGTGGTGTTGTCAGTAGCGTGCTCGATGCCGCGAATGATTCGTGTGGCGTTGAGCGTCGAGTCGTGTCCGACCCATCTGTTGTGCCGCAGAGACGCAGGTTGGTGTGGGTCATCCCATAATCATCAGGAGGAGAGGCCCAACATACACACACCACGACAGCGTGCGTACCGTGTGAAGTAGGTGGCCCAGAACTTGATCTCGGTGGCGCGAGGTACATGCAATACGCGCGACGACGTTGGTGGAATGATGCGCAGCTGGTGGGCCAGCACGGCGCCCAAGACTTGGGACGACGACAAGGTGACGGACTCGCGGGACGGCGAGCCCAGCGGCCCCGTATCGGCATCGCCGCTCCGGCCAACAGCGAACGAGTTGGAGCGCATCCTCTCTCGCGGCGATACTGGCGGGGAGATCTCCGAGTAGCTGGACAGCCCAGTGTTGGCCAACAGCAGATGTGATGGCGACGAGAACGACGAGGCCGACGAGCTCGAAGATGCCAGCGAGGGCGTGATCAGGTACGGAGACGGTTTGGCGGGCGTAAACGCCGCGATGGTGGTCCCCACGCTGGACCCGGCCGGCGAGGTGGCCGGTGCCGAGTAGAGGAAATTGGAGAAGAGCTCCTCTTTCTCGGCCACGAACGCCCAAAGGCTCGGGGTGGCCTTCTCCGACAGGGACTCTCGTTGCTTCTCTGAGTCGCTCAGGAACGTGGCGAAGCGGCCTTCCGAAATAAATCGCACGCGGGTGAGCTTCACGCCGTGATTGGATCGAGAAGCGGACGGACGAGCATGGTACCGTTGTACACTGAGTCGATGAGGAACATCAGGAACGAGTCGTTGAACTGGAACTGGTAGGGCGAGTAGTCCCACAGCTGGAACACGCAATCCTGTACCAGAGGAGGGCCATCAGGGCCATCAGGGATGGTGATGATCACGAGAGGAAACGCGGCACAGGAGGGGGAAGCATACGAGGAACATGAGGAAGACGCAGGACAGCGACTCATCAGAGTGCTTCTTCGTCCTGTTTTGTCCAAACTTGTGGCCTGCCGATAAGGGTGCGAGAGTGGTTTGTCAGGCCGGTGGACCACTATTAATAGAGAGCAAAAAGTGCAGAGCGGGCAGGGGGCTCATTGCGAACCAAAGGCGAGCCACTCCTTCTCGATCAAAACGGCAAAGCCTTTGATGGTCCGGTAGTAGGGGTCCACGCAGACCTGCGCCAACGAGACGATCGTCGATACGGCGTCGCGTCCGTTGAAGTTCTGCACGACCACTGACTCTCCTGCTCGCGTCCAAGTTGCGAACGTTCATGTAAGAAAACACATTTATACACGATGAAAACCTAACATTTGAGCTTTTAAGAAGGCACGCCATTACATACCTTTTTCGAGGATATTGACGACCTTTTCCACGGCTGCGAGCGTCTTGCTGACGTGGTAGAGCCAGTTGACCTTTTTGTCGAGGCGTGCCGGTCCCCGCTTCGCCGCTGGTGCATCAAGCGCGATCAGAATTCCAAAGGCTTTGTTGAGCTGAAAATGAGCGTACCGTCGTCGGTCGAGGAGAAGGTGCCGCTATCGAGAGCGTCTTTGGCGTCCGCCTGGGATCCAGTGTTGCCCTCCTTGACCACGCTGGCATAGTCCAGCATGTCGAAGTCGCTCTTGGGCGTAAAGAGCACCTCGCGCAGCTTGAGTAGGCTGGCCTTGAGGGTCTCGCGGTCAGGCACATCGACAAAGTGCTGGATGAAGGTGGCTTCCTCCTCCTCGCCGGCGACGGCGGCACGATCCGCCGATGAGGACACCGACACCGCGTTCGTGACAGCCTTGTTGGGTCTGGTTCCGCCGATGGGACTCGTCAGGGGCATGGACTGTGCGAGACCTCGGGTGCGCCGCAGGCCGGCGAGGGTCACCTTCTGAATGGTGACGACTTGATTGCCGGTCGAAGCCAACGAGGTGGTGAGCACGTTGCCCTTCTTTCGTCGGTCGCAGTTCACCACCCACACGCCAGATTCGGTCTTCTTGCCGCCTGCCAACCACGACCACGGCTCACGCAATTCAGGGCGTTGAGCTGGACTGCGCGCGGCTGCGCGCTGGAGACCGGGGCAAAAGCAGCTGCGAACCTCGGTTCTTGCGCGTGGCCGTGCCCGGATTCAATCGCCACAGGTGCTCCAAAATCGGATCCTGTCCTCCAGACGACAAACCGCGTCAGCATGTGGCAGCTGAACTGCGGAAGAGAAGGCAAAAGCAGAGTTGGGCCGAGAGGACAGAACCTCATTTTGAGAATCAGGCGACTGAGGGTCGTAGCTCCGGCGCAAGAGGGCGGCCTTGGAAGTCGGGTGGTGCCAACAGAGCGCCATTGTGCGGCCTGAAATGGGCAATAAATTAGTGGACAAGAGTGCAACAAAGGAGAGAAAGTTCCCTCTCAGGATGGCGCGTACCCTTGTGGTGCAGGGACGACATCGTAGTGAGTTCTTCGTCTCTGATCACAGAGGGGACGACGAACAGTTTGGGATAGGTCACGCAAAGCTTGTAATTCTGCACCCCGACACATGCAACACATGCGTGTGAGATTGTTTCCCCATAGTGGGTAGTGGTTGTTGTGTTGACGTGCGCATACCTTGTTGCTTGCTGTGATACGCCAATCGCCATTGTTGAGAGCCCCCTGGCGAACGAACTCCTTTACAGTGTGTCCGGTCCCGATCACGCACGCACCAACAATAATGGGCAGGAAACCTCGCCGAGTCAGGAAATTGTCTTACACAGACCACACACACAAAGAAACAATGCGGGCAGAGAGGTTTGTGTGTTTGAGCTGTGCACCTTGTGGAGATCGTAGCAAGTGGCTGATTGGGAAAATTGCTCGCCGTTCTTGAAGGCAAACAGACTCGCAAGCTTGGCCGGGAAAATATTCTGCTTGATCCACTTCTTCACCTGCACAAGTGAAAATGCACACATAAAGAATTGGTGACTCGGTTTAACAAAAAGGATAAGAATAAATTATTAATTTGAAATAAAGGTCCCACGTACTTGTGCAAGCCCTTCTGTGGTGGGGAAAGTCATGTGCACGGTGCGGATATCTTTACCCCAGAGGCACAGAAGCCCACCCTGGCAGGACCCCAAACACGCACCGACCATAGAATCGAGTCCATTAAAATAAAATAAAATAAAATAAAAACAAGGGCTCCGCAGCGCACCTCAGCCCGGCCCTTCGTCTCAACTTTCTGGTTGAGGATGAGCGCCAATGGGAGATCGATAATGCGACCAGCTTCCTGCAGCGTGGTGGAGAGCATGGCATAGGTGCATAGTTTGGGGAAGGTGAATAGGGGCGTGCAGAGGCCACATATGGGTGGCAACTGACCTTGGTGAAAAACGAAAGTCGAAAGTTTGTGACGTGGAGAGAGCCCAGCTGGCCCACTCGCGCCTAGACATTGCAGCCATGTCAGATAGATGGTGCCAGGAATGGCGACGCAGGTGCTAGAAATAATTATAATTATAATTAAAAAATAATAATTATAATTAAAAAAAAGAGAGAGAGAGAGAGAGAAAGATGTAAGCAGTTGGCACCTGGAGACCGAGCATAATGCCCTCATGGATGGTGGTAAGGCTCTCGCCGGGCAGCAGTTCCAGTTGTTGAGACGCTTCTACGGAGACGTGCCCCCTCTGAGTGTGTTTGTGCTCAGACAAAGGCTCGCATGACATGACATGACATGAACAAATAAATAAATAAATAAAGTAAATAAAAACTAAATAAAAAAAGGGCAGCACTGAACTGGCAACGTTCGCAACAGCTGAATCTCAGGGATAAGAGATCTCGAGCTGTGCCACCCGCGCCACTTGGTCTGCTCGAGGACGCTAGTCCGCGAACTTCCATCATTCATTTCAGCACACCGGCAATCATAGAATAGAGACTACCAAAAAGACAATAAACCAGCCCGCTAGCGCGAGCAGAGAGAGGAAGGCAACTGCAGTCCTCTCTTCTCCTTCCGGGCTGCTCCACCCTTTGAACTACCCCTACGCGCCCAAAAAGGTGCGCTTCCAGTTTTTGAGCAATTTTCATCATGCCCTTGACCGGTGTCCTGGCGACGGTCTCGTGCCTCCGGTCAAATTGACCCACAAAAGAGTCTAATTACGAGGAAATAAAATGGAGGTAAGAGATAGAGAGGGTGGTGTACCGAATGCGGCAGGGTAAAACCTGTGTAGACTCCTGTGTCGTTGCCAATAGCGCCGCCGCCGCCGCCGCCTCGGGGAGACGTCGGTGGTGACTCGTCGCTCGAGGTTGCCCACCTTTCCTTCGATCCTGCCCGCCACTCCATCATGGAGTGTTCTCCGGGCTTCTTCCTCATCATTCGCTTACTTCGCTTCTTTTCTTTCTCTGCGGCCGGGTCGGAACGGGAGAGCGAGACGCCCTTGTCCATCGTGGCCACCAGCTGCACGGGGTCCTTGCGTACAAAGCCCGGGTCGCTGCTGTTCATCATCCGTGAGGAGTTTCGACTCATCAACTCCTCTTCTGTTGCAGGAATCGTAGCCGCTTCCTGAATGACCCACGCCTCTTCGCCCAACTCCTCGCTGAAGCCCTTGGGGAGAGCTAAATGCAGAGTGCCACGTCGCCCTTTCCTGGTGACAGACATATGTGTGTTGGACAGCCCCACACACCATGCACCATCCACCACCACCATACACACATATGAGACACATGTGGTTTGTGCGCAGTAATTTAGTGTTCATTACGCAGAATAAAAATAAACAAATACAGCAACAACAAATAGCCAAGAGGCCACGATCACCCAAAATTAAAAAAACAACTCTTCTTTTGGCCGCAGAAGAGGGTTTGGTCGTTTACGCTCTCCCTCACAATGCGAGCACTGACTGTCACGGAAGAGAGAGAGAGAGAGAAACCACGTACTTGACGAACGGACGCGGACTTGCGGCTGTGCTTGCAACTCCTTTAGCCTTTGCTTGCACAGACGTGGAGCCCTTTTCCGCGAGCAGGAACGGCGATGGGTCGGAGGAGTCCGGCGACACTGCCGCAGCTGCGCTCTCTGTTGTTGGCCTTTAGCCCCGACGACCGGTACACCCTCAGTGTTGGCGCAAGAAAAAGAAAAAGAAATTTTGAGAAATAAAAAACGAAAAACGAAGGGCACGCGCCTTGCTGGAGAGAGGGGGAGGGCGTGTGAGTACCCAGGCACCTGGCTGCGCAGCGAAGGCGCGTTTTTACAGAGGCTGCTGGGGCAGGTCTCTGCCTCCAGAGAAGACTTTGGCGATAACGAAAACGTTTCAGAGGAGGACCAAGTCAGGGAATTCGCACACTGGCTTGTTGGTGAACCAGCTTGGTGAGGTTCGTCGTTCATGTAAATTAACGCAGAACGTAGTTGGCAGTTCAACAGAACGCGCTAAGTTGCTGTGGTCTCCGGGCTATCAACGTTGTCTCTATTTGTGCCCCCAGCTCGCTTCCAGAATGAAAGGTGCTTCGGGAGCGGCTGTGCTAAATAAACAAACGACCAACGCCGTTTTTCTGTTCGTTGAGACAAGATTTTTTTGTGGCGCGAGGGGGGAAGGTCAGGGAAGGTCGGTGAGGCTCTTCTTCGGCGGGGGTCCGTTGCCAATGACTGTGTGGCCACCCTTGTGAACTTTTTTCTGACCTTGCGCCGCGGGGTCGTTCCAACCCACTTTGCCGCCAACCTTCTTCCTTTCCGGCTCAGCGGGTGGCTGTGAGGAGGGGGGGTTATGTTAGAGAATGTCACACAAAACACCAATCAAGGGGTACACTTGCTCTTCCACGAACCTTCGCCAGCTCTTCGAACTTGCTCTTCAAATTGGAAGCCATGCCTTTCTTTCTCTCTTTTGTGTTTATTCCTCTCTCTCCTCCACACTTTTTTAGTTTTACTTCTTGTGCTGCAGGCCTCCTGTCGCCTTAACTTCCTTTATTTATGTTACCGGCCGGTACGCAAACCCCCTTTGGCAAGTTTGTGTTGTGGTGAACGCGACCATCACGGGCGCTTCTTCTTACCGCTCGTCACCACCGCCTATGGTTTTTGAGCTTCTTCTTCAGTGGTGGGTCCAAAACGGTCGTGTCTTGCTTTAGGGAATCACGGTCAGGTTTGCTCTTCGGATTGAAGGCAGCTAGCGATTGCAAGGTGAAGGGCTTCTCTGCCACGTCATAAAGGGCCAAGATTGGGGCATGGTAGTGTGACCTGTTTTTGGCGCCGAGAGAAAAGAGGAGGCAGAGGAGGAAGGAAGAAGAGTGAGGAATGCAGCAAGTCTCTATGGAGAGAGTGGTGGCTCGAGAGAGAGAGACCGCTTCCAGTCGTGGATGGCTAGTGTTGCGTCAGGCGCCAGATATCGCCACACAGCTTTAGCACACGAAGCGCGAGCCCTACACCACCCGATTCTCATTTAGTCTTGCCGCTTGACAGTTGAGGACTAAAGAGTCGTTGCTTGTGTTGCACAGGGAACAGTCTCACAGTCTCCTCGTTGTTTCTTCAAGTGTGAGGACACGTACCGGCCATCTATGAAAGCAAAATCGAATGTCGATATGTTGACAGTTTTGATCGTGTCCACGTAGGCTTTAAAAACAGAGTACGAGCCATCACCGTAGGCCGTGGAGCCTGTTTTTGTGTGCAGCAGCAGCAGCCGTGTTATAAACGTTGGGGTGCATCCCTCAAGGTGCATAGAAGGGCTTTACCGAAGGAGTTCCACGCAACGGGAGCGCAGATCAGGTTGACGTTGGTGTAGCCACCTTCGGCGATGGCTGTCCACAGTTTCTTGCACCAACCCTCATTGTGCTCAATCGAGGTCACTTCGGCCCGTCACTCCACTGATTAGTGTTACGAAGTTTACATCATTTTTCACGTCTGTACATGTACCTTGCCTGGCAAAGTGTGCAGCACATAGCGTTGAGCCTCCACTGCCGTACTCGATGTAGTTCTGGATCGGAGCCTTTTCTTTAAGAAGCTTGACGAAGCCAACTTGGTCTGCTCGCCCCATCCACAGCTGCCTGCAGGCGTCTGGCAGGTCTATATCTTCCACTTCTTCTTTTAGTTGTTGTTGGGCTCTTCGTGCGCTCTGGGTTCTCTTCTCCCACTCCCGCTTGGCGACTTCGTTGTTGATCTTTGCTCTCTTTGTTCGCTGCAGTTGTTCCTCACTTGCTGTGACCGGCACCGTCACAGCATCCATCCTCAAGCCTCTGGCCATCTTGAGCTCCTCTTCCTCGTCCTCCTCCTCTGCCTCAATATACGTGTCCAGTGAATCGAAGGAGTGGGATGGTGGGATGCTTCCTGCTTTGAGGCGAAGAAGGATGGGAGAATGGCCGTTGTCCGCCACCTCGAGTTCTGTTGGGGATGTGTCCGCCGAAGACGTGTTCAAGGCCACCTCGGCCACCGCGCCCACTCGCTGTGCCGAGTAGTGAATGGTTGTGGGTACCATAAGTGCCAACAAGTGATTCCTCAAGCAGATGAAGGAAGCTGCCACCACTAGCCCCAGCAAACATGCCACCACAGCTCTAACCATACGGCTGGCTGAGAGGACCTGCACAACATCAAATTTAAGGATTTTTGGTTCGGTGTGCCAGTATCAAGTCTTGGCAGTACCATTAACCAAGCAATGAAGGGCAGCTCTTGCCCCTGCTCTTGTTTCTTGTTCTCTTCTTCTTGGCACTCACGAAAAAGCACGTGCGGGTCCACTTTGCTAAAACTGGCCGCAGGCCACAAAAATGGAAATAGATGATAAAAAAATCCTATTTTGTTTATGCAAAAGGTGTGGTCAAGGTGGCGGCTCGGTCCTACGCGCGACTTTGGCGCGCTTGATCTCAACGCTTGGTTCCTTGGTTCGACCGGCAGCAGTTCGAGTCGTCCTGGCGGTCTGACCCACACCACCCGGGGGTGAAGAAGTTCTGGGGCCTGACGCATTCGCGCCGTCGCCGTCAACCACCACCGCCGCCGCGCCTTCTTCTTCGCGCACGACGGCGGGAGGCCGCGCGTCGGCACGCGGCGTGTGACGGCCAGCGAGCTTCAGGCGGAGAGATGGGTGGGGATCGAGCAGCGAGTCCGGCGAGTCAGTCCGTGCGAGCGCAAGCCAATCGTCGTTGTCGAGTCCCCCTTTCGCGTCCTTGGCCGTGGTGCTGTTGTCTTGGTCTTCCGCTTCAAGGGAGACCTCCAGCAAGACGTCCCGCGGGCTCTGCTGAAGAGACTCATCGTCGTCAAGATAAATCTTGCTTTCGTCGTTGTCGCCCTTCTCGAGCTTCACCGCGTCCTCTGCCGTTCCGGCTCTCTGCCCCACAATTTCGTTGTCCGCGTTGATGAGCACGATCCACTTGTTCTGGCTGCCACCCTTACCTTCCCCCTTGTCCCGCTTGCGCTTCCTCTGCTTTCTCGTCGGCTTCTCTTCTTCAGCCGACGGCGGCGGTGGTTGTAGTTGTGGTGGCGGTGATGGTGGAAGCGACAGCAGCGGCGATGGCGTCGGCTGTTGTTGCGCTTCGTCTTCCGGGGGAAAGAGAAGAGGCGAGAGAGACAGCGATGACGAGAAGGCAGATAACGATGATGATGATGATGACGACAACGAGAGGGATGGACGATGATGTGAACCGGGCTCAGCTGTCGCTGAGGGTCGGTGTGGCACCACCAAGTCCTCGGCTTCCTGCGAGAGGTTGATGGGCGGAGAGGAGCCGGGCAGCTGGAGGGCGCTGCCCTTGTCCGCCCACTTGCCCGTGGCCCCTTTTCGCCCGTAGTCGCACTTGGTCTTTGTGAAGGTGGCGGCTGGCGACGGCCTCGAGCCCCCGTCGGCGGGCAAGGCTCTCGTCGGTGTTATCGACGTCGTCGGAGCCGGCCTGGAGGTCTGGGCAACAGTCATCTTCAATGGTGTCGTTGGCGCAGTCTCTAGTGGCGACGGCAGATCGGGCGGCATTAGTCGCTTGGGCTCGATCCGCCCGATTCGTAGCGTGGGGGAGTCGGAAACGGGAGCGAAAAGTCCTGCCACGGTTTTCCGCGTTGGCGTCGACGTTTCCCGCACGATTTTCACGTCGTCGTCGTCATCACCATTGTCACCTCCACCATCGGCATTGTTGCCTTTTGTGCCGCCTTCCTCGGGCGGCGTGGCCTTCACCGGCGCCAAAGGAGGCCGATCGACGTCCTGTTGGCCCGCTGGCCGCTCCTCTGTTCGCTGCTTCTTGCGGCTGCTCTCCGCGGCCACTTCGTCTTGAGGGACCTCGTCTTCGATGACCACCTCGGCCGCTTCGTTCGACGCCGCAGGTCCACTACTCCGCTTCCGCCGCTTGCCGCTCGACCCGGCCGCAACGACACAAGCGACGGCGGCAGCGGCGTCGATGACCTCATCGAGCTCCTCTTCCTCCTCCAGGCTCTTCTGTGAGTTGGCCACGAGGACCTCATACTGGGCCTGCTCTTGCATCTCTTGTTGGTGGCGCTCGTTCTGCCTCTTTCGCCAACGTCTTCGCCGGCGCTTCTTGGTGCTGACATTCCCAGATGTATCGTTGCTGTTCTCCTCCTCTCTGTCCTCATCGTCGCCCTCTTCTTGGTTCTTGTCATCTGATGAGTGCTGCTGTTGCTGTCGGTCGTGGCCGAAAGCCTCAGGTTCCCCGACATGCAGGTCTTGTACGCTGAAGTGAAGGTCGCTGGGGGAGCCGGTCATCAACGAATCCTCGCTTTCGCAGGCTGGCTCGCGAGTGCGGTCATCGTACTCCACTGGCAGCAGCATGTCTGTTCGCGCGAGGCTTCCGCGCTTGAATATGAACTCTTCCCCGTCCCCCTGGCTGGGTAGTTGCGTGTCTTCTTCTCCGTCTTCTTCAACTTCTTCCTGCATGGGCTCTGCCTTCTCCTGTCCTGCCTCGTCGTCGCTGCTTGCTTCGTCGAGGAGACTTGGCACTTGTCGGTCGCTCTGCTGCGGGTGGTGATCATCCTGCGCAGCCTCCACCCGTCGCTTATCGGCGTCTACAGTGGCCAGCTGCTCAGTGTCCATCTCTCGCTCCTTGTCCCTGCCCTCGGGGGACTTGCCCTCCTCCTCCTCCTTCATCTTCTCCTCCTTTTCCTGTTCATGACCGTCGGTCACTGCTGTGGTGATCGCAGCGACGGCGGTGGTGGTCGCTTCGGAGGCTGCCTCCGTCGTGGAGGTAGAGGTGGAGGTGCCCTCGGCTTCGGTCTGCTCCTCAACTGGGTTCTGTTGAGCTTGTATCCGGGCGATCAGGCTCTTGATCTCTTCTCGCTTGACCCGAATCGTCTCGTTGTCGAACCAGTCCCTGTGGAGCTGAGAGTCCAATGCCAAGTGGAGAGGAGAAGGGCATGAGCTCGGCGTACATTGGGAGGCCATATAACCCAAGTTTGATAAAATCACATGGGACGTACCACCGACTCGATGCCTTTCTTGGAGAAAGAGGTTGGCGGATTGCGGCAGAAGCCCTCCACGTACTGGAGGAGGAACACACCGCAATCGGACCCGTTCTGCTGCTCCGGCAGCTGTGATGGACCCCCCAACAAACACAGTAATCACCTATCGTCAGTCGATCGGGTTTCCGAGGGTTGTGTAGCCGCGCTGGCGGGGAGAAGAGTTGATGATCAAACCTTGGCGTTGTAGCAGACCATGCTGTCCTTGGTGACCTTGAGCATTGGCTTGCCCTGCGGCACCTTGGTCTCGTTCCACGCCGTCTGCAGGTACCTGCAGGTGACGTACGCGGATGTCATAAGCAAGTGTGTCCGACACATCGGACGGAGGAAAAGAAAATTGAGGCAAGGAAGGGACAACGCACAGGCGGAGCTTGGTGAACAGGTGAGTGCCCAGCGTGCCGAGGGAGCACATGTGGATCATGGCCGGTATGTACTCTTTGGGCAGCTTCTCCCCAGCCGTGTGACGTGCGATATAGCCCGGATTGCAAATAGCCACCACATTCCAGTGAAACCTGTCCCCCAGCACAGTCAATAAGATGAGATTAATATTTAATATAAAAAGAAAATAACATGCATAGAGCTGCGAGCCAATACCCGTCATGGATGGGGACGAAGAGAAAGCGCTTCTCAAAGATGTCGATATGGCGCGTCCATGAAAGGACCGACTTCATCTGCTCGCCGTCCTTTAAGGACTGCAGCTTGGTCCAGAAGAAGGTGTTGAAGAAGTAAAACTCCTCGCGTCGCGTCGTGTTGTCCGGGAACAGAGCCTCCTCATGCAGGTATTTGAGGTAGAACTCGATGATGTTGTCGTTCAACAGTTGTTCGGGGTCCAGCCGCTCCACATCGGCCTGCGTCAGGGTGACCACTCCCCTGCTCGAGCCACCCCACGGTCGTCGCCATCGCCGAAATGGTGAGACAAGCCCATGACGAGAAGAGCTCAGCCTTCATGGGCCCGGAGGTCAGGGATCAGGTACCTGGAGCGGCCGATGGGGTAGGTGATGACCTTCTTGGCCAACTCCGCGCGCCTGCAATGTGGGCAGCCACGCTGGGTGAGCACTCGGGGAAAGCGCCAAAAGAGGGAGAAAGGTGAGGAGGTCTGGGAAGACTGACCGAGCCCGAGTGAGAACAACCGGAGCTCCCGTCTCGGGGCGCCGCGAGCGTAAATTGTAGCGCTGAGGTTTGCTCTCGGGCACCACGTCTGCGCTGATGTTGTAGTCTGCCAGGTCCTCTTTCCTTTGGTAAGGAGAGGAAGCCTCAGCTATGTGACACGAAGAGCAGAAAGAGGTCATGCAAAAGCCTCTGATGAACGTCGACGTACGTAATGGTCTTGGCTACCCCCCGCACCGGAGCCAATGCGAGCGCACGGGCCCACTCCTCCTGCCACTCGTCCACGCTCATGCAGTGGATGTGTATAAAGAGTCGCTTGCCGTCTGTCCAAAATTAAAAAAATAAAAAACAAAAAATAAAAAACAAAAAATAAAAAACAAAAAACGCATGGCACAGTCTAAGCACCAGGCAACACTCACTCTCGTACAGGCACCAAACGACCAAGAGCAGGACGAAGAAGAAGAAGAGGCATTACCGCGATGCTGCGGATCATAGAGCTCAGAAGAGATGTCCGCTAAAGGGCTTCGCGTCTGCACAACGACCAGGCCGGTCGTCTGATATACCTGTTTCGCCACCGCCCAGCGCACGCACATCGCCGCGGCCATGGCCAGCCCTCGAATGAGAAAAGGAGGATAGAGGAATCCTCCACGCGCTTGTATGAGAAAGACGTACAGCGATGACACTGATGTCAGTGTAGGGGATGTTGAACTGCTTGTCCTGTTGCTGCTGCTGTTGTGGTTGCGGAGCTGATGGTTTGCCGCGATCGGATCCCGGCGGCACGTAGTCACTGTCTTTCCGTTTGTCCTTGGTAGCGCCAAAGATATCAGCCAGGTCCTCATCTTCGTCATCTTCGTCATCGTCAACGACAGCCTGGCGCACGGTGCGTAGTACAAGCTCCGCGTCTTCCCATCGAACTTCCCACTGGACTATGGCGTCCCAGAGACCAAACACGATACGCGGCGAATAGTAGACCGGCGTGCCGCTCCGCTGCTTCCTCTTCGCAGCGCCGACCGAGAGCGTCAGCGCTGGGCTGGACGTAGAGGTGGTGGTTGTAGTCGTCGTCGTCGTCGTCGTTGTGGTCGTTGTACTGGCGGCGTTCGTAGACGACTGGCCGTCCTCCTTTGAGTCAGAGGACAAATCCTGGCTGAGGCTGTTTTCTGTTGATGGACACATGGGAAGTAGTACAGGTCAACAAAAGGCGCATTGTCCAACAGGTTCGTAATCTCTCTTGCCGCGAGAAGTGTTGATGATGTACCCGAGTCGTCCTCGATGGTGATGACCACAGGAGTAGTGATAGTCTTCTTGTTCTTTTTGTTGTTGCTGTTGCTGCTGCTGCTGCTGCTGCTATTAGTCTGCTTTCGAGCCAGCGCCTGCGAGATCTTGGGCGGGTCAGGAGGCAAGAAGTAGTTGCTCTTTTCGGCTTGCTGCTTGCTCTGCCCGTCATATCGATTGCGCCCGCCCGATCGCAGGGCCGGGTTCACTCTAGGCGTAGTACGCCTCGAGACCAGCGCCACTGACTTGGTCTGATCACTGCTCGTGCTGGTACGACTCGTACTCGTACTCGAGCTTGGCGTGACCCCAGTTGTCCCCGTTTCCACGCCATCATGAGCACCAGCCGTCTCCTCTCTTTCGGCAGTTAAGTTGCTGGTCCTGCTCGTATAGTATAAGTGGACCGCCTCGAGTTCTGATGCCTTTCCGGATGAGCTGGTCGTGGTGGTCGTAGTACTCTGCGGGACGGGCTCAAAATCCAGCCTTGCAGCGTTCTTTATCCCTTTTTTGGCCGAATAACCTCGCCCTGAGCGGCACAGAGCTCATGAGTAGTGCAAAGTTTGCCTTTCTGCTTTGGGGAGTGTGCTGTACCACGTGAACCACCGCGGACAACAGGAAGTGGATATGACTTCTTTGTTGGCGACGGTCCGTTGACGATGGCCGTCGTGTCAGCTGCATCTGTGCGGGCGCAGTGTGAGCAAGTGTGTTTGGTACAGCATCACAGACACGCTCAACACAAGCACCGCACATACCGTAATGACGAGGTGGAAGGTCTTGCTTAGCTGGTGTGTTGCCTGAAGGCAGCAACTTGATGTCATCATCCGGTTGCACTTCCAAGCGAGCAGGCGATGAAAGCCTGAATTTGGAACCAGAATAA
>NAVB01000667.1:0-15320 GCA_002179805.1 Acanthamoeba lenticulata
GGTAGAGCAACACAACAATTGAAAATGCAAGCGCTGCTAGGAAGTAAGCGGTATTCGTTTCGCCCTAATGTGTAATTAGTTCAGCCTGGATTATATCCGGGCTTATATATTTGTGGCCACAGAAGAAGCAAAATATAGTTTGGCCTGGACTGCGTCCAGGCCAACCTTTTAAAGATAGAGGCACCAAGAACTACAAATAAGGAAAACAAGTTATGTATATCTTTGTGTAAAACAATAAGAATATAAACGCATCAATCAACCCAAAAGAAGCAACCGTCAGCGTAGCAGGCTGAGGATATATAGGGGTTTTATAAGCCTGACAAAACTCCGAAACTCCGAAAGGACCAATAAGCTCGCAGTATGAAACTCCGAACTCCGAACAGACCAATCCGGAGTCGCGCTATAACTCCGCTCGCACGCTATTGGTCAGTGTGGATTTGGAACAGATCCCTAACCCTAACCCTAACCCTAACCCTAACCCTAACCCTAACCCTAACCCTAACCCTAACCCTAACCCTAACCCTAAGTTTGAGTTGGACATGTTGTGGCATGCTGACACGTACAACCAGTACATCAACTGGTTGAACGCTCATTATGCACCCAACACTGTCAACAACCGCCTGTCTCATCTCATCCGCTTTCTTGAGGCGATTTCCTTGTCACCGGCCTACATCCGCAATATCGACGTCCAAACGCAGATCAGGCGCGCCCTGGCCGACTTCCGTGACAACACCAAGGATGCTCGCATCCGCTACCAAGCTCAAATTGCCAGGCACCAGACCGACCTCCAACTGGTGCAAGCTGGCAGGTTCTTTGTTGAACCTGAGCTGGCCTGCTTCATCTTGTGGCTGCTCGCGCGTTGGGAACGTCTTCTCCCTGCCTTCACCTCCCTTGCTGTGTCCGATGCAGTGATGGGAGGGGAGGAGGAGGACCCTGAGGACAAGAGCTACTCCAACAACAGCGACCCTGACAACATCAAGATCAACCAGGCCTGCAAGATGCAGGACATCCTCATGACTCTGTTGGTGATCTTTTTCAGTGGACTTCAACGTCAAGTGGTTGCCGGCTTGGAGCTCGACACAGTCAAGTGGAATGCCGACAGGACTCGCTGCAGCATCAACGTGGCTGCTGAGAAGGTTGTTCGAGCTGGTGGTAGTGAGCTGCCTATCCCCAAGGTGCTCCAGTATGCCTTGGAGTTCTTCAAGCAGCACATCAGGCCAGTGTTGCTTAGCCCCGACAAGGTTGAGCCAACAACCTACTTCATCTCCAAGCAAGGTACACAGTCTTTTGCATGTGTGTGTGTGTGTGTATGTGTAAGGGGTGTGTTGACTTGTGTATGTACAGGGTTGCCAATGGAGTTGCAACGCTTTGGCAAAACCATTGCTGCCATGTCGACCTGTTTTAATCCAGCGTTGCGTGTGTGCATCACAGATTATCGCCGTTTAGCTGTCACCAAGATTTTCAAGAGTATGTCTTCTTGTTGTCTTTGTGCCTGCAGATGTTTACTGATATGTGTATATGTGTGTATATATATATGTAGTGTTGAACCAACAGCAGGTGTGCACTGACTTGGTGCAAACCATGTCAGCTTACCTCAACGTCTCCCGTGATGTACGTCTCTTCTTTGCTTGTTGTGTTTTGTGATTGACCATCCAACACACACACACATTCAGGTGATGATGAGACATTACAACCGCAGCATGACCGTGGAGCAACATGCGACTGTGCAAGACCAATTCAACAACAAGTTGGTGGCGCAGCATGCCGAGCTGGCACCTGGGCTGACAGCATTCGAGTCAGCCTTGCATGCCTTGGTCAATCCGATTGCCATGAACACGGACGCTTCCGCCATCACCCGCCCTGTTTGTCTTGTTGTTGATGATGTTGCATGGCATGCACAACAACACCCACAGGAAGATGAGACTGCAGGAGATGAGCAAAGTGGTGGTGGTGGTGGTGGTGGCCACCCAGCAACTCCTGTCGATGCAACTCCTCCCCCACCTCTGCGTCGCAGCCCTCATGTGCGCCACACTCTCTTCCCAGCGGCCACCATCTTAGACCTGACTGCTGATGAAGAAGGGGAGGATGTGATGGTGTTGGTGGAGGAGGGAGAGGACAAGGAGGATGAGGAGGCAGAAGAGGATGAGGGAGGGGAAGAGTACTTTGTGGAAGCCATCCTGGACCAACGCCCTTCTGATGACGGCAGCCACATGCTCTTCCTGGTCAAGTGGCAAGGGTACCCCCATGCTGACAACACCTGGGTGCCCATCAGTGAGCTGCCTTCCTGCCTGGAGGCCTATGAGCAATTCCTGCTCAGGCAATACTGCAGCTCCAGCACCACTCGCCCAGCCAAGAGGGCCAGAAGGTGACGCACGCAGCGCTCTCAGCCTCTCGACTCCTTTACCAGCATCTCCCCCAGGTCTTGGGGAATGTTTTGGTATACTTGTCAGGTCATACCGTTTCTGTGCACCTGAATAAACGCGTCCACTTGGCTGACATCTGGGTCTCGTGATTTTGTGCAGACAACTGTCAATCATTGTGCCGTTTGCCCTGTCAAATGAGCACCACATGTATTATACATCAAAATGATGCCCACAAGGAGCTCTTTCAGATGCAGTATGTTTCATGCCGGGACGATCATTTATTGCGCGGAAAACGATCGATCTTTACCTCTCGCCTCCAAGATTGTGGACTTGGCAATTTCCAACAGGTTGCCCCCATACAAAGCAAAAAAAAAAGTGTCCGATCTGGCTCAACCAGAGCTCATTCGATAGCCCTGCTTTTTAAAGGATGTTTGCATATTTTTTGGTGAATTTAAGTGATTTTACAGATTTGCAAGCCAATTTTGACTGGATTATTCGCCCTGTTTATTTTCTTATGGGCCAATGAATTTAGCTATTTTCATGCTTGTTGCACCAAAAGATGGGGAAGAACTATGTCTTTCACCATACATTTTTTAAAAAAATATTGTTCCAAAAATTCGTCTCCCGATTTTTCCACCTTTTTTCAGGGATTTTTTCGAATTTTCCAAAAAATACCTGGGTCATTTTTTCGGCTTCTTTTACCCCATGGACATTTTTCCCAGAATTTAGAAATTTCTTTGACTGTGCGCCAAAATCCTAGTCCCCTAACCCTAACCCAGCGGCAGGAGGGAAGCCTCCCTGCTGC
Source organism: Acanthamoeba lenticulata (assembly GCA_002179805.1). Taxonomy (NCBI): domain Eukaryota; phylum Discosea; order Longamoebia; family Acanthamoebidae; genus Acanthamoeba; species Acanthamoeba lenticulata. The sequence continues at coordinate 3,169 of NAVB01000667.1, forward strand.
GAAGCGGGATATCCACCAGGCTGCTGCTGCTGCTGTGGATAACTGGCAGGTCCCCCAGGGTAGCCGCCGGGCTGTTGCGGGTAGCCTCTTGGCTGCTGCAATCCTGGGTAGCCGCCCTGCCCATGAGGGAAGCCTGCGGCAGGACCGGCTTGTCCCTGTGGCGGGTAGCCGTAGGCTCCTTGCGGCGGCATGTCATAGGCCTGCTGGCCCAGGTAGCCGCCCTGCAGGGGATAGCCTTGCTGGGGCGGATAGCCGTACATCTGCTGGCTGGGATAGCCGCCAGCCTGAGGCGGGAAGCCTGGGGCAGCCTGCTGGCCCTGGGCGGGTAGCCGCCGTAGCCGCCGGGCTGTTGCGGCAGTACCTGGTGGGCTCGGGGAGTGGATGGCTGCTGCGTGGCTTTGAGCTTGCCATTGCCAAAGACAACCTGCGGGAGAGGGGAGTGGTGATGTCAGACGTTCCCCAGTAAGGTGATACAGTTGGAAGACGGGTGGTACAAGTGCAACCGCGCTTCACCGAGTTGCGCTGAATCCACTCGTCCACCATGCCAGCGGCCGCATACTTGGAGATGGGCAGCAAGTTGCGGGTCTGGAGATCGTTGCTTGAAAAGTGATCCCAGTTGTATCTGTGAAGATTGCGGTGGGACTTGTTAGCTCTTGGATCCCCCTTGGACGAAGGGACACGTACACGTCCACGCGCAACGTGTCGGTGCTGGGGTTGAAGCCAGAGGGATAGAACATGAAGGTAGACGTCCTCAAGTGGCTGCGCTTGCACGGCGCACATCGGGGTGCCCTCCTGTGCGCGCATGCAGCGCGAGCCAAGACAGAAAGACTATTTATTTGTTGTTGCGCCGTCCTCGGGTCGCTTCACGACCAGTAAGTCGCATTGCGCGTTTTCTTTCTTGTCTCTTGGTTTGGACACAGTCCAAAATAGGAAGGCGGAGAGTATCCTAAGGAAGATAATTACCTCTTTGTTTCGCGCTTTTTAGGAACCCGTGTTCTCCGCGCTGTAGCTGCCCACTCTCGAAAGATCCAAGAACCTTAGGCTGCTGGAAGATGAACCCTTCTAACCGAAAAAACATGTTTGGCGGCACACAGCTCTTGATGATCGGGCTGGTCTGGGCCATCTCACTCTCCACGCTCACATATCTCCACCAAGCGTCACTCAATTCGACCAAAGAGGACATCTTGAGTTCGCTCGGGGGTGCTCTGAACCGCATGGAGAGTGAGGTTTCAAAGGCAGCCGGGGCCAAAGAGGACATCTTGAGTTCGCTCGGGAGTGCGCTGAGCCGCATGGAGAGTGAGGTTTCAAAGACAGCCGCTGTTTTAGAAGAGAAACTACCAACCGAGAGCCATGCTCGTAGTAGTGATCTTAACTCAACTACTCTTAGAGCGCCATGTCCGCCGAGCATGAAGGGGACCTATGAAGCTAGATTTCTGCATCTGCAGCGGCAATGGGGTCCAGCCGACACAGGCGAGATGGATGCCGATAAGTTGATTCCATGGATAGCCGCCATCTACAAGCACATGCTGTGGAACTTTCAGCTGAAGGACTTCGATTATGACTTCTTCATCGACATTGGAGCCAACGGTTCGTTTCCTCATCCTCTTCTTCTTTTCTGTTGCTGCTGGTGCTGATGTATAACTTACTTGAAACATATCTACGTTCCATCGACCTACACAACAGTTGGTCGCGCGTCTACTCTCATGATGGACGCCTTCATGGACTTAGGGTGTCGATCGTACCACCGTGGAGTCCAGATGCACAACGGTGCGCCCAGGGTTTGTGGGCGGGACCAAAGGGAGATGGTGGTCTCCTTTGAACCGTCGAAAGACACCTGGGAGGTGCTAACCAAGAGAGCTGAGGTCAACCACTGGGATACTGCACCCTGGATGGGTGTCAGGGCAGCAGGTGCGTAGCTTTACTTCATTTCTTCTTTCTTCTTCTTCTACTTCTGTTGGTGAGCGTGCAGCTGACCCATTGTGTTGAACAAATGGGTCCGTTTGCAGTAAGCAACGCCGACGAAGACGTCAAGTTCTACTCTAAGGACGGCGCCGGTGACGAACAAGCGAGCCTTCACGCAAGCACGTCGCACATAGAAGCGACTGAGGCCAACACACAAAACGTTCGCTCAGTCTCTCTGAACAAGTTCTTCCAGCGAGGTCTCGACTACAAGGGCGAAAAGGACCAGCTTTCGCAGATCGCCACTACTGGCAATGTCGAAGCCTTCAGGAACATCCTTTCAAAGCACTCCTGGCGGATCTTTCTGCTCAAGATAGATACCGAGGGGTACGACTACGAAGTCGTCCGAGGCGCTATGGACCTTCTGAGGATTCCCGGTAAGGTCAAGTTCCTCGTGGTGGAGTATCACTTCAAGTGGACCTACAGTGGCCGCGAGCAAAACACCTTGAAGCAGTTCCAGCTCGATCTTGGCCACATTGGCTACGACTGCTTCTTCATCTTCCGCAGTGACATGGTCCCCATCTCAGGAGACAACTGGGTCGACGGCTATGAAGTCAGTACGTTAGCTGCTCAGTTTGCTCCGGCTCTTGGTGTCTTTTTTTTTTTTTTTGTGTTTGTGTCTCTGCTCACATTCGAGTGTGCCCACCCCTTGCGCACAGGGCAATGGAGTAACATATTTTGTGGTCACAAGGGCGATCCCGAAGTCCGGAAGTTGGTCAACTCCTATAACTCTGAACTCCAAATCCGGTGGGAGTGAATGAAGCTGGTCTGATTGGGCTGGGCTGGCTCTCGCAAGTAGAACTACACGTCGAGGAGGGCCAGGCGTGTAGGATGGACCCTTCACTCTCTTGCGTCTTGGGCAAAGAAGAGCATAACAACCCGCACCTGTGAAAGAGGGCGAGGAATCGCTGTGCAAAAGACCCTAATGACCCTTTTTGCCTATTTTTTGAATGTTCTTTTGTGGATTCCGAATCAGCGCAACTAACCTAATAACCTAACCACAGTGACGAGACAAACAGTTGACTAACCCTGAGTTGACCATCTCTGAGATATTGCTTTCCCTTATCCTTTTATTTATGATAAAGTATAAACAATAATCAGGTGTGAGGCATTTGGGTACAGGAATCCAGCTCACTTATGATCCACCTGATTCTCCTTCCTCCGCCTTGTTCAGGGCCGAGTGAATCACGCAATAGAGTGACAAATCAACCAGGTCCTGCACACCACGAGAAGCAACTCATGGTTAAACCTTGTCACCGGCTCTTGGCAAGGCGAGGGAAAGCGCATAAGAAGCAAGAAAAGAATTCAAAACCTGGATGTACTGGAAGAGAAGAATTGCATCGGCCGGGTCTTCCACCAGTCTCGCGACCTGCTGCTCCGTGAGCCGAATGAGGGCGCGTCCATCAAACTTGCGGAGCACCGGCTTGTACTGGCCAAACTCCACAGAGTCCAGCCACGCGCTGACCCGGTCGTGGGTCCAGTGCAACGGATCGTCCTTGGCCGCGGCCAGCGCGTAGGCTCGCGTGCCCACGGGGAACGGTGGCGGAAAAGGCGGGAGGTAGGGCGAAGGCAGCGGGAACGGGAACGGATAGGGCGACGAGACGTAGGGGTAGGACGAAAGCACCACTTCATCTGGCGTCGTGGATGCAGTCCCTCCTGATGATGATGATGAGGAGGTGGTGGTGGTTCCGGTGGGTCTGCTGTGCAACGGGGGAGCAGCAGCATCTTGCTGCTCTGATGGTGATGCTCTCGTGGGCGACAGTGGTGGCGTAGGTGTGCCCACCAAAGAAGAGAGATCAGACGCTGATGGTGCGAATCCGGCCTGCGAATGACCAGGCCGGAGGAAACGAGGGAAGAAGGCTGCCGGATTCTGGAGCGCCTGATAGGGGAAGTAGGGCGCTGCTGCTGGCGGAATGCCCAAAGCAGCGGCAGCAGCAGGATCCTTCCGGATCGGAGCTGAAGCCAGCCTTGGTGGCGGTGATGAAGCTTGTGTCGTTGAGAGCGATGCGGGTGATGAAGCTGAGGGCGAGACCAACAGCTCGGGTGGCCCACCACTCGGAGAAGAAGGTGTTGACGACGACAGATCGACCCAGCCAGATGTCGGGCGCGGTGAGGACATCAAAGCCTGACCACCGCCTCCCAAGAGCCCTGCTGGGGAGAGACCGCCCGAGGTGGTGTGCTGGGGCGGTGTAGATACCGCCATTTGTGCGCTCTCCGCGGTGTCGACCTTTGGATCAACAGCCTCTTGAGCTCCCAACACCGCCTGTACGCAGAATCGATTCAAAACAGATTCATGAAATCTTAATAATGAGCCCAAGTCCGACGGCAGTAGTTCGCACCTTATCGTAGTCAGCGATTTCAGGGCAGTGCTCTTGAATGAGAGCCTGCAGCCGCTCAACGATGTCTGGGAAATCGGGTCGCTTCTCTGGCTCATGCTGTTGCATGCACATCATTGCATTGCAATTAACGAAACGGAGCAAGCAGCAGCTGCGCTAAAGGTCAGGTCGAAGCAGAGAGCGGGTTGAGGGGCAAGCGTACGCTCCAGCATTCCTCGATGAGCTGGCGGTAGGCTGGGAAGCAGTCCTCGGAGGGGATGGGCGGTCGTTCGCCGGCGAGGATGCGGTCCTCAAGCTGAATCATAAACTTGACATCGGGGAAGAGCTTCTGCTGCCGCGTCAGCAGCTCCCACAAGATGATGCCAAACGAGTAGGAATCGGCCTTGGTCGTGTACTCCTGGTTGCGCATCACCTCCGGAGCCAGCCACACCGGGCAGTCGACCTTGCGTCCCATCGCTGACTGCATCATGGCTGCCGAGAGTCCAAAATCGGCGATCTTGGCCACTACCGGTGAATCGTCCTCCAGCGACACCAACTGATCATTTGTAGAAATAAAAATAAAATTAAAAAAATGAATAATCAGAAAATGAGCCCAATATCATGAAACTCGGAGTGTGGGACACGTACCAGCACATTGGGCGACTTGAGGTCGCGGTGCACAATTGGCGGCGAACAACCGTGAAGGAAGGCCATGCCCTTGGCAATGTCTTTGGCAATGCGCAGACGCAGCGCCCAATCGATGCTGCTCTCCTCGTTCTGCAGCAGCTGCAGGAGGCTATTGGGGTGTCGTGTCGATGTGATGAGACACAGTGTTACATCTACAAAAGACAACGTTTTGCGCGCGGGAGGCAGGGACCTTCCGCCATTGACGAGCTCAGTGACGATGCAGTAGGAGGGCTGCGTGCAGAACCCCGCCATCATGATGATGTTCGGGTGCTTGAGGCCACTGCTCGCATCAAGTGGAGTGCGAATAAGCTCATCTTACTCTTACAGCTGTGAGAGGAGAGTCATGGTGAAGGGGACGAACCTCATGAGGAACACTTCATTCCGGAACTCCTCGAATGCCTTCAGCAGACGAATCTCGCGTATCTTCTCGTCGTTGAACTTGAGCCGTTTGACCGCCACCTGTCATGCGGGGAGGATGGAAGAGCAACAGTGAGATCGATGAGAAGTAAGATCTAGATAACCCCTCCCCCGACAAACGTGTAAAAAAGAGTTGCGGTTTAATTTCAACGGGTTGTTCACGAACCTCTTCGCTGCGGTAGATGCCTTTGTAGACCACCGAGAAGGAGCCCTCGCCGATCTTTTCCTTGAGCTCCAAGTCGTCGTAGTTGAGTTTACTGCACACAAAACGTGTTTAGTGTTCACAGTGTGTGGCCGTATGATAGCATCTAATCGAAGGGGAGCGCCTTCCGAGAAGGGGGGAAGAGGCGGACCTGTGGGCGAGGTCGGTGAGGGCGACATCAGGGACCAGGTGGTCGTATCGCACGGCGATGACCGGCGAACAATGAGCGTAGACCTCGCCTCGCATCACAGCCAGCCTTTTTTGAGATAAGCTTAGTTTGTTTGGGCCTCGTTTTCAAGATTAGTCCCCATTAACAGTCTTGTACCGGCAGTCTTCGAGCGAGAACATGGTTGGCCGCTTCTTGCCACATTCGAGGCAATGGATGCACGGCACCATCACTTGCGAATTCTGCGACGCGGCCAGCATTCGAATGTTCGGCCACACATACACCACGTTTTAGTGCAACTGAACTCGTCGTAGTAGAAACACGCCACCAGCGAACAAGATGCGTACCTTGAGGTGATACCAGTCCTCGACCAACGAATCGGTGAAGCTCACCGCCAGCGCGTAGAGCGATCGAGTGTTATTGCCGGCAATGAACCTGAATGGCGCGCATGACCCACAGTACACGCATCAGTGTGTGTGTGTGTGTGTGTAATGGCCGTAAGGTAAAACACGTGGGTGGAGGAGCCTCTCTGATCGTACTTGTCGCGGCTTGTGCGGAAGGAGACCTTGACGACCTTGGATCTCTCCGACCATTCCAGCGCGAGTTTGTCATTGTCCACCACGGCTACCATCCCATACCTATACACCGATTGGCCGCCGCTAAGAAATCGCAAAAGCGGAGACTGACGTCTGCGCAAGGAAAAAAGGAGAAGGAAATGGGATCCGGTACCGCCAGTAGCAGCAGGCCTGGAGGTCGAGCGACAGGAGACGGACCATGATCTTGGCGAAGAAGCCCTTCGGGATGAACTCGAATTGGTAGTTGCGCCCAAACTCTACGTAGTCGCACAGGTCGCCCGTGTGCTTGCGCATCGGCCACAGGAAGAGCAGATCCTCCGGCGGCTGTTCCGGCAGCAGCGACGGCAGCAAGCTGAATTTCTCCGAGGAGTCCTGGAAGGAAGGGAGCGCGCACATGTGCCAGATGGTGTGTGAGAGCCCCTGCCTCTTACCGCGCAAAGGAATGGGATGGGCCACCTTGAGGTTGAGCGTGATGGCGATGTCGAATTGATGTAGCAGCTTGATGAGGAACGGATGCAGGTCTGCAGGGAAGGACGGGGGTCGCCAAATCTGGGCCAGGCTCGAATGGGGAAGGATGCCGTTCTTGGAGAAAGACTGCTTGGTCGTGAAGACGGTGGCCATTACCTTGGTCAGCCACTGCGGGTCGAGCACCACCAGATTCCGCAGCTTCTCATCGTTTGCGAAATGGACCTGGATTCGCCCCAAGGCAAGAAGGCAATGTCGCGGTGAGTCATGGAAGATTGGAAGTCCCGGCTTTGGCCTGCACGCGTACGAGAGATCCCAAGTTGTGGAGCAGCTGCGTGGCAGCATAGAGGTCGCTGCTCTTGAGCCGTTTCTGTTCCATCCTGCGCCTCCGGCCCTTGTGCTTCTTCTTGTAGTAGGCAGGCGGGGCTGGCAACTCTGACGAGTCCCCTGCCACGTCGTCGAAACAACGCGTCCCAAAGACATTAGCAACATCGCAGCAGTCAGCAGCAGCCATGAGCAACATGGATGCCTGCCCTGGACTCTTACCCATGTCGTCGTCAACGCCGCAGCGTTTGGCAACCTCCCGCATTTCGTCCCAGGTGAGGACCGGCGGCACGCGCTTGGCTCGCTCCGCGATGAGGGCGCGCTCGAGGGCCATGTAGGACTTGGGCATGCGCTCGCCCATGTGCTCCTGCGAACCCACCACCTCTTCGATGGCTTCCTGCACCGCCACAAGGCCTTTCGTCCGTACAAGGAAGCGAGGTGGTCAGAAAACAAATCAGAACTAGAAAAGAAAGTTGAAAGTATTTTATAACAGCAATGTGCGCACCTTTGCCCAGAGAGCACGACACGAACTTGACCGTTTTGATGTTGGGGAAGCGGCTCATGTACTTCTCCTGCACCTCGGCCTCGATGTTGGACACCTGCGCCGTTTGTGTTTGTGTGCGTGAGTGTGAATAAGAGAGAATACGACGGTGAACGCCGCATTCAGTGCTGGTACCTGCTCCTCCGAGCAGAGATCCAAGTGAGTGCCCACCACGAGCACCGGCGCATCGGGAGCCCGACAGAGGATAGACTGCAGCCTGTTGACGCGAAGAGGTTCACCCACCGGTCAACGCCGTCGGAACGCCCTTCCAGGGACGCGCGAGTATCCAGACTATTAGTCGAGTAGGCGGCGTACCAGTATTCCATGTAGGCTGCGTTGAGGCCCTTGGAGAGATCAAAGATCACGAGGTACAGCGACCGCTCCGAAAGGAAGAACTCGTGGGTCGTGTAATAGATCTCCTGGCCTGCACATTGTTGATATGGTGAATACGCCGAGTTGGCGCTGCTTGCTGGTCTCTCATCAGTGTGCTGGGAATGGGAGACACCAGGCATACCAGCAAAGTCCCACAAGGTGAGGGTGACGTCCTTGGGCTGGTTGAAGTCTTCGATCATGCTGCCCGAACGGCTGAGATGTTGGTTGCTCGAGCTCTCAGCGCTGTCCAGCTCGCTGGGTGGGAGTGCGGGCAGTGATTCCACGTCGACCTGCTCCGACGACGAGCTGAGCGTGCCCTGGCGGGTCCGCTTGATCATCATTTTGATCGTCCATTCCTCAATATCTTGATCGTAAGTCGAGCATTTACATTTAAGTGAGAGCAAGTGGCAAGCAACAAGTGGGAATGAGACGTCGCACCGATGCCATCCGTGGAGAGCGGAGCTGCTGCTGCCGGGTTGGCCACGCCGCGACGAAGCGAAAGCGGAGCGAGACCCTTCAGGGTCGCCTTGGTCTTGTCCCGCCAGCCCGCGTCTCGATTGGCGAGTGACTTCATCAACGTCGTTTTCCTAAAGTTGACTTGATTAGAAACAAGACAACGAAACGTGCAAGTGTGGGAGGGACCACATACCCTGCGTTCTCTTGGCCAACAAACCTGATGTGCTCATCAGGATGGGGAGAGGAGAGAGACAATGAGTCTTGACGAATAGCGGCCAGCGCAAGAGGCGATCGCGTACATGAGCTTCATGCGGTAGAGGCGCTCGTGGCCTTGATAGAGCTTGCTCAGGAAGCGGAGCACGTGAGAGGAGCCCATTGCCACGATCTCCTTGGGGGGCGACACCAGATGCTTGTTGTCATCGATCTTGAGCTGCTCACACGTGCAGACGAAAGAGGAGACCTCATGAGCTGAAGAGAAAAAAGAAAAAGAGAAGAAAAGACAAAAGAATGCTTGGAGAGAAGCAAAACCGTTCGGAGCTGGCTCAGCATGCCCAGTTGGGGCGGCAGCTCCTCAAGATCGTTGCGTCGCACGTCGAGGCCCGTGAGATTCTTCAAGTACACGATCTCCTCGCAGATGCTCTTCAATTGATTGCTGAACGCACAGACGGCGCAAGGACGGTCAAGGGTCAGAAGAACCCAAAGATCAACCGAGGAAGATAAAGCAGGGCTGGGGCGCACTTTTGCAACTGGAGGGTACGCAACGCGGTGAGATTGCGCACGTTCGGGGAGAGCTCCGTCAGGACGTTGTGGCCCAGCTTGAGGATGAGCAGTTGCGACAGATTCCAGAATTGATTCGGGATGACTGGTGGCCAGCCAGAGGTGAGTCATGGCACGAACAGGATGCAGGTCCTCAGCAGGTTGATGCCGCGCACCTTTGAGCCGATTGTAGGACAGGTCGAGGATCTGGAGATTGGTAAGGGACGCGAAGTTGACGTTGCCCAGCGCCTTGGTCACGTAGGAGAAGTTCATCGACGGCAGGACGGACAGGCCCACCCCTCGCAGCTTCAGTTGGCAACTGTTGGTTTTCCGCCAAAACAGGAAGCGTCCAACAACACGGCCGTTTCCGGCGTCAGTGGCCAGATCTGCCCAGGCAGGTGGCGAGGTGGGAAGAATGTACAGCGAGCTGCCCAGGGCAAACATCTCCAGGGGCAGAGTGCGCAAGGCGGTGTTGTTTGCCAGATTCAACACTTGCAGCCGCTTGAGCCTCGCGAGGCCGAGATGACTCGTCGCGTCCTCGATCGTCGCCGCCTGCTGCCGCGTTAATGCAAGACCACAAGAAGCTCAGGAAGGAGAAGAAAGGTACCTTGTTGGTGCCGCTGCTGCCCTCGATGATCTTGGTGGGGAAGGTCTTGAGCTTGTTGTTGCCCAGATCGAGCTCGAGCAGGTTGGTGAGTTGAAACAGCGAGAAGGGAATCTCGGTGAGGCTGTTGTTGGCCAGGTTGAGGTACTCGAGGTTGACCAGAGGCACCAGCGTCCGTTCGGGGAACTTGGTGAACCGGTTGAACGACAGGTTCAACCGACGAAGGCGCGTGGAGAGCTCGCACTTGCGCCCGAAGGACGATGGCATCGATTGGTGGTCCTGCGCCCCAAATAAAATTCATCAGCGACCAGTGAAGGAGAGAAAGCGAAAGAGAGAGAGAGAGAGAGAGAGCGCGCGAGAGCCGCGTGTACCAGTTGGTTGTGCGACAAATCGAGCTCGATGAGGTTCTCGAGCGCAGCCATCTGAAAGGGCAGGGCGGTGGCCAGCTTGTTGTGCTGCAAGCGCAGCACCTACAGGGCAAACGATAATGAAGACAGTCAGAGTCATGTGATGTGTGGGGGAGGGGAAGAAGGGGCACTTGCCTTGAGCCGCTTAAAGAAGGGGAGCGAGACAGCCAGATGGTAGGAGATGGACATGAGTCGGTTCTTGGAGAGGTCGAGGAGCTCCAGCTTGCTAAGTTTGCCCAAGAAGACGGGGAACGTTGTCAGGTGGTTATTGGACACGTGCAGGTTGACGAGCTTGTCCATGAATCCGACCTCGGCGGGCAGTACGTGCAGACCTGTTTCAGGCGAGAAAAAGAAGAAGAAAGAAAGAGAGTTATCAGCCATCGGTTCTACCCGCGGGTACAGCAGTGGAGGAGGGGCGCACGCCACCTTTGCCGACTAGCGTCAGGGTGGTGTTGTCAGTAGCGTGCTCGACGCCGCGAATGATTCGTGTGGCGTTGAGCGTCGAGTCGTGTCCGACCCATCTGTTGTGCCGCAGAGACGCAGGTTGGTGTGGGTCATCCCACAATCATCAGGAGGAGAGGCCCAACAAACACACACACACACACCACGACAGCGTGCGTACCGTGTGAAGTAGGTGGCCCAGAACTTGATCTCGGTGGCGCGAGGTACATGCAATACGCGCGACGACGTTGGTGGAATGATGCGCAGCTGGTGGGCCAGCACGGCGCCCAAGACTTGGGACGACGACAAGGTGACGGACTCGCGGGACGGCGGCCCCGTATCGGCATCGCCGCTCCGGCCAACGGCGAACGAGTTGGAGCGCATCCTCTCTCGCGGCGATACCGGCGGGGAGATCTCCGAGTAGCTGGACAGCCCAGTGTTGGCCAACAGCAGATGTGATGGCGACGAGAACGACGAGGCCGACGAGCTCGAAGATGCCAGCGAGGGCGTGATCAGGTACGGAGACGGTTTGGTGGGCGTAAACGCCGCGATGGTGGTCCCCACGCTGGACCCGGCCGGCGAGGTGGCCGGTGCCGAGTAGAGGAAATTGGAGAAGAGCTCCTCTTTCTCGGCCACGAACGCCCAAAGGCTCGGGGTCGCCTTCTCCGACAGGGACTCTCGTTGCTTCTCTGAGTCGCTCAGGAACGTGGCGAAGCGGCCTTGCGAAATAAATCGCACGCGGGTGAGCTTCACGCCGTGATTGGATCGAGAAGCGGACGGACGAGCATGGTACCGTTGTACACTGAGTCGATGAGGAACATCAGGAACGAGTCGTTGAACTGGAACTGGTAGGGCGAGTAGTCCCACAGCTGGAACACGCAATCCTGTACCAGAGGAGGGTCATCAGGGCCATCAGGGATGGTTATTATCACGAGAGGAAACGCGGCACAGGAGGAGGGGGAAGCATACGAGGAACATGAGGAAGACGCAGGACAGCGACTCATCGGAGTGCTTCTTCGTCCTGTTTTGTCCAAACTTGTGGCCTGCCGATAAGGGTGCGAGAGTGGTTTGTCAGGCCGGTGGACCACTGTTAAGAGCAAAAAGTGCAGAGCGGGGAGGGGGGCTCATTGCGAACCAAAGGCGAGCCACTCCTTCTCGATCAAAACGGCAAAGCCTTTGATGGTCCGGTAGTAGGGGTCCACGCAGACCTGCGCCAACGAGACGATCGTCGATACGGCGTCGCGTCCGTTGAAGTTCTGCACGACCACTGACTCTCCTGCTCGCGTCCAAGTTGCGAACGTTCATGTAAGAAAACACATTTATACACGATGAAAACCTAACATTTGAGCTTTTAAGAAGGCACGCCATTACATACCTTTTTCGAGGATATTGACGACCTTTTCCACGGCTGCGAGCGTCTTGCTGACGTGGTAGAGCCAGTTGACCTTTTTGTCGAGGCGTGCCG
>NAVB01000668.1:0-23184 GCA_002179805.1 Acanthamoeba lenticulata
CGCTTCCCTCTGGGTCTGCGACGCTGCTGACGATTTCTCCATTTGTGGTCTTAATTCAGCGCTCTGGGTCTCTTCTGGAAGGCCGCTCGCATCGGTACCACGCGATCCTTGAACACTTTTTCCACTGCTCTCTACCTGGCTCACGCTGCATCTTGCTTAAAACAGGCGAGCGAGCAAGCGGGGTAGTATCAGCGTCGATGATAGGGATGAGCCTCTACGTCCTTTTCCTGGTGTAGCCCGGAGTAAGAACTCGTGCGAAGGCGCAAGAACCCACGTTTTTGGGGCCGTCTAGGTGGATCGCCCGGTGCGCTGGCTCCCTTGCGGCGTGGCTGGTGCAGAATGTGTAGGGCGAGCAACTCAGGGAAACGTCACGAGAGTGCTCCCCCTTAACAGCGACAGACATATCCTGTGGCAGCCCACGTGCTTAACGCAGACCAGCGAGCAAGTCCATATGCCAATCGCATCAGGATCTGCGCCCGTCACATCTCAAACGAAGAAACTCCGAGATTGACCAAGCTGAGTTGCCATTGGCTCGTGCTAGGCGAGCTCGCAACCTGGGCGTGGTGAGATGGTCAATTTTAACCAACTCGTCATGACGTGTTCAATTGGACGTCATGACACCATGACGTCGGGGTGCGGCAGCTGGCGCGGTGGTCGCATACAACAGAAAAAGTCTCTTCGCCTTTGTCGCGGGAAGCGAGCAGACCGTTTTCGTCGTCCCACCGCACCACCTGGCTGTTGTCGTCGTCCTTCCCTTGTGTTCTTTACTCCAAACCCAACCCCTCATCCTCCGCCACCAGACCGAAGCAAGCGCCCGTTTGGCGGGAGCGTCCGTCACAGCCCATCGTCATTTTATTTTGATCCACTGCCGTCAGTGAGTGGTGCGCACCCTGTGTCCCTCTTCTGATGGACGCTAGCAAGGCCAGCGCCACGTTCCCTCTCCTCATCCTGCCCCGAGAACTCGTTCTACATGTTCTCTCCTTCGTCGACCAACCCGTACGTGGATCCCGCTTCTTCTTCGTCAATCGAATATAGCCGACTCACCATTCAAGCACCTTCTCACGACAGAGGGATGTGGCGGCTCTTCTTCTCTCGGGACCGGAGGTTTACGACATCGTCGTCTCCACCGAACGGTTAAAATATGTAAGTCAACCGTTAAAACGCAGATGTGGCCGGCTTGTAAACGACGACGCTAACCGCACAAGGCCGTTATGTGTTTGCGGGCGCTGTGACAGTTGCTTCACCTCCCCAAGTTTGATGCGCAACACAGTGTCGACGTCAAGCTGTCTGACGGAGGGAGGCGCGCCATTTGCGCGGTCAACCTTCCGCCCGGCTGCCCCACTTGGCGACGAACAACGGCCTTTGTCGCCGCCCCAAAGGAGACCAACCTCGAGCCACAATTCTACCACTTCCGGCTAACCGGCCAACCCAGTACGCCATCTTCTTTCTCTCCATCCATGTACTACGTTTAGAAAAACTCACACGGCTCGCTTCTTGGAACTTGCAGGCAGCAAGTTCTGCTTCGCCATCAGCTCGAGGCGACCAGAAACCAACGCCTCGCAGGTTGACGTCCCGCAGTGGGACCTCAGCCGCGAGTCCTTCTTCATGGCGTACTACTTCCGGTCAGGCAGCCTCCACTCCTATGGCAGTCCCGCCCTCTACCGGTACGCAACCCTCCCTGGGTTGAAGCTTCTTCTGGAACACCGTAGCGCTCATCATGGCCTTTGGCTGTGCAGACGAGAGGCGATTGAGGAAGCGCGATATGAGCAGGGCGACATCATCAGCATCCAGATCGGCCTCAAGAGCGCCCAGGAATCGCAGGACCTGACCCCCGAGTGGAAGAGTCCGCTGCAGCTGTTTGACCGTGGCCAGAGTCGGAAGGGCGCAGAGGCGCCGGTCCGGCTGGTGAGCTACGCCATCCTCTACAAGAATTATGAAATGGTGCACGATCCACTCGTACGTCCACCTTGATCTCCTTGCTGTTGCATCACACTTCATGCCTCTTACCATGTGGAGACGTTGCGTCGCATACACCAACAGGAATTCGTGGGCGTTCAACAGTGGCCCCTCTTCGTAGGCGTCTCCTTCACCACCGCGACCGCAGGTGAGGCCGTCGAGATCGTGTGCCCGCCCGAAGGCGCTTTCCGTCCCGTCCTTCCCAACCCCTCCCCGTCTACTCCTTGATCGAACCACCCCTTGTCCGCTGCGCGCCTTTGTACTTTTCACGTTTTACCCAAAGCAAAAAGATAAAAAGAAAAGATGAGATTCGAAGAACAAGGTTGGAGATGAAGCAGCGGCAGTTGACGTTGGGCATCATCAAGCCGGACATCCTCGTGCCCTCCCTTCCTCTCCTTTTACAACGACAAACCTCACCAGCGCTCACGCTGTCCGCCCTCTACCAGCACCCTCAGCCCCACCGCCTCATCCTCTCCACAACGCCCTCCCCCTCACCGGCAAATGAAACGCCCCTCGAAGCGATTCTCCACATGATAGAGCAGGGTGGGTTCGAGATTGTGCAAAGCAAGCTCATGAATCTGCCCATCGAAGAGGCTGAGCGATTCTACGGCGAACACGAAGGCAGATTCTTCTATCAACGGCTAGTGGCCTTCATCACCAGGTTTGCCCTTCTGCTCATGCCTAATCTCAATTAGAGATTAATTGTCGAGTGTTCGCGTAGCGGCCCCATCATGCCCGTCGTCTTGGCGCGGGAGGATGCCATCTTGCGGTGGCGCGCCCTCATGGGCCCGACCCACATCAGACGGTACGCGCGCCTCCCATGTGGTCGTTTGCAGCCGCGCTTGGTGATGACACGAACGGCGTGTGCTCAGGGCACGCGTGGAGGCCCCGGACAGCATTCGCGGCCGCTTCGCCGCCTCCGACACACGAAACTCGACACACGGCTCCGGTGCGTCTGCCTTGCGCTGCCTCACGACGTGATCTTACACATGTGGCGTCGTTCCTCTTCTCTTGCCCACTACACACACACACACACACAGACTCAGAGGAGAGCGCGCGGCGCGAGATCGAGTTCTTCTTCCCCGGCCTGAGCCATGAACAGCTCCTTCGATCATCGCCAGGCGTTCAATAAATACATGAAATGGAGCACATTACATCATCCAGATCTACACCTCGTTGTCGTCGTCGTCGTCGGCCGACGCTACTCGCCGCGGTAGATAACGATATTGTTCTCGGTCTCGTGCAAGCGCACCTCGTGCAGCAGCTCTGCGAAATTGGCACAGTGGCTGTGTGAGGTAGAACTCGTGTAGAGCCGCGTACATGTGGTAAATGGGGGCGCACCAGGCGAGGGGAGGAAGTCGCAAAGTCGCTGCCAGCAGAAGATGGCCACGTTCTCCGTGGTGCTCACGCGCTCCCGAAACCACTCCACGTCCCGATCCAGGTTCTGCACAGACAGACCTTTCAGCAGCTGAACGCGGGCGGCGAAAGGGCGCTGTAGTCAACGCAGCACCTTGTGGTCCAGAGGCTCAATGATGGCCTGATGCATTATCTCCTTCAGCTCCGCAAGGTTCATCACCATCCCCGTGACGGGATCAACCTGATGCATCAATAAAGAGATTACCAAAACTGTGAGAAATAGTTCATAAAAACAGACAAATATGAATACCTGGCCTTTGAGCAGGACTTCAACGGTGTAATTGTGTCCATGGCCGTTGGGGTTGTTGCACTTGCCATAGAGGGCTCGGTTGTCCTCGTCGGAGAGTTGGGGCGCGTGCAGTCTATGCGCGGCAGAGAAGGTCTCCCTTCTGCTCAAAATCACCACTGGTCGCTTCGCTCCGTTTGTGGCACCGGTTGGTGAGGTGGAGGTAGCACCTGAAGGGAAGGTGGCAGAATCAGGCGATTGCCTGAGGAGGGACATGGGAATAACACAAGTGAATCTGGTGTTTTGTTTCTATTTATTGTTTGTTTTCCAAATGGAGAAAAAGAAAAAAAAAATAATTGATATTTAATTCAATCACGAGATGGATAGATCGAGAGCTGCTGAGGTTGTGGACGAAGACGAGGAATTTGACGAGTACGATGAAGATGAGGAGGAAGAAGAGGAAGAGGAAGAATATGAGTTTGAGCCGTGGCCTGCAGATGGCCAGGAAGACTACGAGGGAGTGCCACTGGCCTCTGCCGATGGTGTGGCCGCCCTGCAAAGAAGCACTGCAGGCCGGCAGGCGATGCGAGCCAGCCGCGCGTCTTCTACTTCACGTAGCAAGATGGCGCGTTGGGGCCGCTGGACAGCTGACACTTGGAACTGCACCAAGTCGTGGTTCCTCGGCCCTTTCTTCATCGGCGTTGCGCTGGGGCTGGGCATCTCGCTTGGTCGATCAACTTTCTTCGTGGCGATGCAGCGCACCACAACTCTCCTGCTTGGCTCAGCAGGTGCTGCACGATTCAGCCGCACATCTTGAGTCAAACTTCCTGTAAATTCTTGCCTGCGTCTAATTCTGATCGACACCTCAAGTCCTTTTGGCAAGCTGAGCTTTGTTTGGGGTTGGCAACGCCAAGGTCCAGGACCTTGAAGGTTCAGCTGGAACCAAGGTCATAGAGTTAACCCAAAAACCAGGGGTTGCATCAGGACTCAGGGTCATCATCCTCATCGTCATCGGCATTGGCCTTGCTGCTGCGCTTCTTCGTCTTCTTCTTCATCTTGCGCGGGGTGCCCTTGGACTTCTCCGCGCCCTTGGCGTGGTACTTGGCCACCCACTTGCTCACAAAGGACTCGATGCACTTGACCTCTGGCGTTTGCCACACGGGGTTCAACTGATTGTCCAGCGTCTCGTTCTCGCCCTGCCGATTGGATGGTGATTAAAACAACATAGCAACATATCGACATGACGACAATGGTGGTGTGTTGGGTCTAGAACCTTGCTCGAGGCGCGCTGGACCTTCTTGAGCTCGCCCTTCTCGTCGGTGGTGTAGGAGTGGTCCTCCAGGTGGCCGTCCTTGACCAGCTTGCGGTAGTAGTTGGCGCACTGGTAGCCCACGAACCCGGGCACGCCCTTGGAGAACAGGCCCCACGCCGTGCCGATGATCCACCCCTCCCGCACAAACTCGTCGTACCGCGCCATGAACGCCTGCGCTCCACGCAGCCAGCCGCACGACACACGACACGCGCGCGCACGACACACGACACACACTCAGTCACAGTACGATGGGGCTTGGGCCGGAGGGGGAGGCGAGGCGCGGACCTCGTGGTTCTCCTGCTTCTGCTCGGTCGTTGAGGCGCGATGCGACTGCTTGACGACCGGGTCTGTACACGCACGCGCGCGTGTGTGCGCGCAGCTTGTAAGACACACGCGCGCAAACACACGCGCACACACGCAAGCACGCACGCACCTTCGAAGCGGTAATAGTAGGCGTTGGCGTTGTCGTGGCGGAGCTTCCAGGCCGTGAGTCGCGCGGCGGACCACTTCTTGACGGTCTCCTCGTCGAACGGATAGCGGATGGTGACGACCGCCCCCGACTCGGGCGACACCACCTCCTGCACGCGGTCGCACTCGCGCGGCTCCTGTGGATCGGCCGAAGCTGACGACGACGACGACTTCTTGAGCTGCTTCTTCTTTACCTTTGTCGACGCCTTGGCCTTGGTCGTCGCCTTGGGCGGTCGCTTGCCCGCTTTGGCCTTGGGCCCTTTGAGAGCAGCCGTCTTCTTCTTCTTTGTCGTTCGCTTGTAGTCTTCCTCCTCTTCCTCGTCATCTTCGTCATCTTCGTCGTCCTCTTCATCCGCGCTCTCGTCGTCGTCATCATCATCCACTTCATCATCATCGCCGCGTCGTCGTCGCCGCTTGGCGGGCTTCTTTTTGCCCGCATTCGACACCGCTCGCTTGTTCTCCTTCTCCGCATCATCGTCATCTTCATCTTGATCAACTTCATCATGATCGCCATCATCTTCACCATCCTCATCACCATCATCGTCCTTTGTTCTCCGCCGCTTGGCGCCGCCAGCAGAGGTCTTGGGGCCCTTCGTCGCCTTGCGCTTGGACGACGGGCGAGTCGGCGTGGCGAACGTCGCCTTCGTCTTGGCCGCCGGCTGAACCAAATAGGCGTCGATCTTCTTCTGCTGGACGCCGGTGAGCTCCTCGTCGCAGATCTTCCGGTGGATGATCTTCTTCCGCTTGATCGGGATCGGCGGCGTGAAGGACGGCAGCCGCGCTGAGCCGCTGCCGCCCAACGACTGCCGCCGTTTGCGTGTCGTGGCCGTCGCCGCGGCCGCGGTGCCGCCGGTGATGGCCAGCAGCGTCTTGTCGGCCGCGCCAAGCAGACCGCCCGGGACGGCCGCGGTGGTGGCGGTGGAGGTTGATGAGGCCGAGGCCCGCTTGCGCGGGAGCTGCGGCGAGGCATAGGCCGGCGGGGACACGCCGTAGAGCGAGGCGATAGAGGGCCCGTTCTTGCCGCCCAGCGACACGGCGCGCCGCACCGCCCGCACGGTCCTCTCGAAAAAGTCTGCGTGCCCACACAGACAGCAGCCCAGCGTGACGTCAGCAACGCCAAGTCTACACAAAACAAGACCTTGAGGGGATTGACCGCACCGATCGAGGGACCGGTGGTGAGGCCGTGTACGCTCTGCTCGTAGGCCATGAGCTGCTGCTTGAAGCCGTCGTTGATGTTGAGGTTGGGCGAGAGGTTGGCCAAGTGCTCGTAGGCCCGCTTCAGCGACCACTTGCAGTAGCGCATGAGGTAGGCGATGATGACCGTCGGGCTGCGGCTGCGGCCTTCGCTGCAGTGCACCAGCACCGCCGGCCCGTGCACGCCCTCATCGTCGGCGTCCATCGGCTTCTGCTGCTCCTCTGGCTTGGCCTCGCCCTGCGCCTCGGCCTCGACTTCGGTCTCGGCCTCCTGCTTGACGACAGGGTCCTCCTGCGCCGGCTCAGGCTTGAGGGCCGACACGTCCGCCTTGTCCGAGACGATGGCCGTAGCGTCGTCGACGTGGCCGCCGTCCGTGGCCGTGGCCGTGACGGGAGCGGCGGGCTGGATAGCGGCCAAGTGGGCCTTGTCGACATATTTGCGCTCGACAAAGGAGCCGATGACGCGGTGGATAAAGTCGGTGGCCTCCTCGAAAAACTTGTCGATCCGGTGCGTGCCGTCGTCGGCCACTCGGATGCGGTGATAGTTGATGACGGTGTTGTCCGTCGCGGCCTTCTCGAAAAAATTGCGGACCTCCATGCTGGCATTGACGACGTGCGTGCAGCGGACCTGCACCAGCCAGTCCTCGTTGGAGGCGACGTGCTTGCTGCCGAGGTAGAGCCGCGGGATGACCATCTTGCCGGTGGTCCGCTCGATGACGCGGCGCTCGTGCTCCTCCTCGAGGCGCTTCTTCTCGAGCAGGAGCTGCTCCTTGCGCTCAAAGTTACGCCGGCGGCGCTCGTCCTCCTGGGCGGCGCGCAGGGTGGCCTCCTCAGCTTCGGCCGCCGCCTCGGCCTGTCGGTTGATGGCGTCGGCCCGCGCGGTGTAGTCGTCCTTGGCGGCCTTGGCCAGCGCGCGCCAGGCCTCGCCGTACTTTTTCTGGAGCTCGCGAAAGGACAACCCGGAGTTCTCGCTCATGATGCGCTCACGCGCCTCCTGGCAGAACAGGGTGTAGCCCTGCACCTTCTTCAGGGCCCCGTCCCGCCGCTTGGCCGGCGCTACGACCGGCTGCGGCTGCGTGGCCGTGGCGGCGACTGGCGGGGCGGCCGCCACGGCAGGCACCGGCGCTTCGGCGTCGGCTTGGTTCTCGCGGCTGGCATCGGGCGTGGCGGCGGCGGCGGCAACGACGGTGGAAGCCGTGCGTTCTTGATCGTCGGCCGCGTCCGCAGCGTGGCCGGTGGCTAGCGAGGCATCAGCGTCTACGCGCATAACCAGACCCGGACCTAGCCGTCGCATCTTGAAGACGAGGCGGTTGGGCGAGGTGACCGAAGATGCCGATGACGACGACCAAGAGGAGGAGGAAGAAGAAGAAGACGAAGAAGAAGGTGTGGTGGGAGACGAGGGCTGCGAGTCACCTTGGTGCAAAGGCACCGGATGGAGCAGCGACGGAGTGGAGGATGACGAAGTTGGCGCCGTCGGTGATGAGACGGGAGACGAGGAGAACGAAGAGCCGTCAAGGCTCCTCCTTCGCCATCTGCGCCTTCCCGTGAGGCTGCGTCGTCGTCGCGCACGCCCGTCTGCAGGCGCCTCAGAGTTCTCGTCCTCGCTCTCAGCTTCGCCGCTGGCGCCGTCCCCACCACCATCATCATCCTCCCCTCCTGCATTGTCTTGTCCCTCAGCTTTGGCGTCGTCGCCAGTGTGTCGCTCGTGCTCGGCGCTCTGCAGATCCGGTGGCAGCAGCAGTGTCACGATGTCCATATTGTCGTTGTCCATGTGTTCCTCCGCGACGGCCAAAGGTGCTGGCGTTTCGAGGCGGCCGAGTACTCCGAGCTCAGGCTCGGGCTGGGCCGTCGTCGTCATCGTCGTCATCGTCGTCGTCGTGGTTGTTGTCGCTGGCGTCAACGGCGTTGTCATGCTGCTATCGACGATGACTGGGTTCAGAGGGAAGACGATGGGCTCTTCTGGAAGCTCAATGACGGCCTCCAAGGGCGCGTCCACTGTGCCACCCACATTTCATCGCATCAGTATTCCAGCGCAAAGCACGCGGCGCGAGGAGTCAAGTACCGTGCGCAGCGGCGCCGTGTGTGGCCAATATCTTTTCGAGGTCCTGAGCGTGCCAGTCCTCGAACTCGTCCATCAAGAAGGCGTCCTCGTTGAACGTGTCTGTCCCTCAGCGTGGACATCATCAGCGTTTTACCCTGACAGCCGGCTTTGTGGGGGCGTAGTGGGCATATGGTACCATGTTTCTGGCTGTCAGAGGACGTGAACTCAGGTCCGAGCGTGCGCACGGCCAGCACATCATCGGCTGGACCTCCACCAGACGGTCGAGGCGGCGCGGTGCCTCCTGTGTGGTGCCATGGCGTCAGTTCCGACGACGTGCGTAAAAAAAAAAGCAATAATTTAATTCAAAGAAAATATTTGCGTGTAGCGGGTACCCTTGTGTTGATCATCGAGGAAGGAGAACCAGGAGTCGATGTCAGCCGAGGTGGCAGAGGGCGAGCAGCTGAGAAAGGAATTCTGGGAGGCTTCACCCGCGCCCAAGTCCCCCAGAAACTCGTCCATGGGAAATGATCAAGAGGCGGAATGTGACGTCGCGATTCTTATGCGTTGGCAAATGAGTAAAAATGCGGGGCACTGAAGAGGTCGCCTAGATCCGCTCAATTCAGGATGCTCGTTGTGTAAAAGTTCAGAAATGATTAAAAAATACAAAAAACAGTCGACCGTTGGGCGCGCAAACGTCTGGCTCTGAAAAACGCGGGAAGTAGTTGAGCAACTTTTTTGCTGCCGGTATGCGGGTTCGAATCTGGCCAGGGCTCTGTTTTAACCACCGAAAAATTGTTGGGACCCAAAAAGCTAAAAACAGTCAATTAATCAAAACTTTCAAATCTTGAATGTGATTGGGCCAGTTAGTACTGTGAACCGCAGACCGCAGACGGCTAAGTTCCCAGAACCACGCCCGACACCCGACCAGCAGAGGAAGACCAACGCTGCCTAACGTTGGCTAAACACACAACTCCCACGATGGGCTACGACGAGATCCCCCAACCTGTTGCAATGGACACGGCGCCAAGCGCTCCACCGCCTCCTTCATCTACACCCCCCGCCATGCACGCGCCCCGCCGCAATTTCCAGCAGTTGAACGACGCAACGCCAGAGGGCATGACGACCGACATCATCAACACACCGCGAGACCAAGTCCCATGGCACGAGCGCCAGAGGGTGTGGCGCACGGTGGGCCTTGTGGTCGGCTCCTTGGGTGGCGTCGCCGCGGCCACCGGGGTGCAGCCCCTTCTGCTCAACCTCGTCAGTACGGCGCTGCCCAACGCCCCAGTCGCCCTGGCGGCGGGCATCAGCCCTCTGGCCGCCTGGGCCTGGACCTTGGGCGGCGCCGCGGCCGTCGCGCTGGGCTCCACCATGTGGTCCCGCCGATGCTACCGCGACCCAGAGGCCCTCCAGGCGTACTACGCCGACTTCTGCCGCCGCGGCTTCATGGCCGCCGCGGCCGACCATAAGTTCAGCGACCTCCTGCGCATTGCCACGCCCGAGGGCATGGCGACGAAGCTGCTCGAAGAGATGGCCCGCCTGCCCGGCTTTGACGCCGTGTGGCGCACCTACGGCGAGGCCCACCTGGCCGACATGCTGCGCTTCCGCGTGCTTACGCCCGACTACCTCCGCTCCAGGCTCGCCGAAGACCACGAGACGCACCATTTCCACAAGGAGGAGGAAGCAATCGACTTGCTGAATGCCATGCTGAGCTACGGCCGGTGGGTGATCAACCACCTGGAAGTGGCGCCGGCGTGGATCCGCTACCACGTCGAGAACGACGTGCGCGAGCGCGGTCTGTCGTTCTCGCAGTTCGTGGCCCTGGGCGGCATGGCGCTGCACCCGAACGCGGCGGCCAAGCTCATCGGCCGCGAGCGCCTGCGCGACATGTTCTGGTGCGAGCTCCACCACAAGGAGTGGACCTTCAAGCGCGTTAAAGAGCTCTGCTGCCCGTGGCTCTTCGCGCGCGATCCACTTCCTCACCTCGACCTGACCGACGACCAAGAAGACGAAGAGGTTCGTGTCTCACCACAATTTATTGATATTTTATTTATTTTACAAAAAACGTAAGTGCCTTTAATTAATTATATTTATTCATTCATTCATTTAATCTCACAAATATCGTGATTGGCCACGTGCAGGGCGTCTACTCGGAGCGCAGCCTGATAAGGCCGGAGGAGCTGGCAGGCCTGTTCCACAACGAGCTCCTCGCGCTCGAGCTGAGCGACCTGCTCGATCTCTACTGGAAGTGGTACGCACTCAACTCTCAGTTGCGTTTGTTGCAAGAAGAATGGCGCAAAGTGACACTGTGTGCGTTCAGGCCGCTTTCGAGATATGGCCAGAGGCTGGTGCCGGACGTGGAGCTGCTCGGCACGCTGCGCCGCTTCCAGTCCCGCTACGAGAAGGTCGTGCAGACCAACGCCAACGAGCGCCAGACCATCAAGGTGAGCTTGCCATACCGATCATTCCTTGCTCGTTAGCCTGTTCCCGTCTTCTCTAACCAGAACTCCGTCAATCAGGCGCACTTTGACCAGCAGCGGACGTTGGCCGAGTCGATCTACAACACCAAAGTCAGCGCCGCGAACAGGGAATACAGCCAGGTTCGTATGCCGCTGCTTGCAGCCCCCGTGTGGCGTCTGGCTGACGTCCAGCGCTGCTCGGCTTGCTCAGGTTGTCGACAAGTATGGTGAAGCCGCCAAGGAGCCGATCGTGGACAAGACCTCGATGATGGACGTTGACGCTCAAGAGGCCAAGGAAGACAAGAAGAAGAAGAAGAAGAAGGACGAGAAGACCAGCGCGGAAGAGGCCAAGGTCGCCGCCGAGCGCAAGAAGGCCCAGCGCAAGCTGGCCAAGGCCCGAAACAACCTGACCAGCGCCAAGGAGGCGGCTGCCCTCGAGCGGACGCTGCTGCTGACCATGCTCGAGAGTGATCGCGACGATCAGCTGCGCAAGGTGGAGGACCAGTTGCGTCAAGCCAAGGCCCAGCTCAACAAGGAGTGGCTTCACCAGCGCAGGGCTCACCTCGACAGGCCCAATGCCCCGATCCTCGTCCTCCCAACCTTTGCTCCGATGGCCTTTGTTCAGGCAAGCGCTCCGCCGCTTGAGGACAGCTAAAAGATATCTGCTACGAGAGAATTGTAAATAAATATGGATGACGTCAGCATTTAACTTTTTCGCGGAAGATTCTTCGACAAGCTGACGCCACCTTAACCTTCTCCGCAGCACAAGGAAGCCCACCACAACACCCTAGCATTAGCTTACGGCCAACTCGAGGATGGAGGACCCGCAAGAAGCTCTGGCAAAGCGACGCCGAACGGGCAGTTCCTCGGCGCCCCAAGGCGACCCGCTCCCTGTCACCCCTCGTGAACCTTTCCCCTACGTGCGTTGTGGGGAACAAGGGACTAGTTGGTCGTCTCCTGTCTCATGTCTCTCACCCGCCGCCTGTGCCTTCCGTTGGATGTGTGCTGTGTCC
Organism: Acanthamoeba lenticulata; assembly: GCA_002179805.1. Taxonomy (NCBI): domain Eukaryota; phylum Discosea; order Longamoebia; family Acanthamoebidae; genus Acanthamoeba; species Acanthamoeba lenticulata. The sequence goes on from NAVB01000668.1 coordinate 12,086, forward strand.
TGCATTGGGGCGGTGGCTGCACCGCACACAGGCGAGCGAAGCGCTTCTCCGCGAGGTGGCAGTCGAGAAGATGCCCGCGCAGTGGCAGCCCATGGACTTTGCAGAGGACATGCAACTGCCCACAGGACGTAGCGGCCACACACTCACCCGTATGTTCTACTTCTTCTCTTTGAGTAGTGGCCTTCATGATGGTATTGATGATGTTGGTGTCAGTGGTGGGCCGGCGCCTCTTCCTCCTGGGCGGCCGCGTGCAGGGCTATCGCGGGGCCCTCGACGTCTGGGTCCTGGACCTCGACACCAAGTACTGCGCCCCTGCTCGAGGCTGTGGCGAGTAGTGGTAGGTCTCTGATGTCGACGTCGTGGTGGTCGTGGCCAGGGAGTGGACCCGCCACACGCCCACCCAAACGGACGCGGTCGAGAGAGATGAGGCGCCCACGCACCGATGGGGCCACTCGGCCTGCCTCGTCGCGGACGACACCGAGCTGGTCATCTTCGGCGGCTTTGACCACGAGTGCAACATGAACGACCTCTGGGCGCTGAACGTCCAGTCCCTCACCTGGCGCGCCCTCCGTCCCCAGGCAAGTCTCCTCATCATTACCAACTGGTCCACACGGTAATGACAATGATGATGACGATCATGACGAGCAGGGCGCGGCGCCGCAATACCGGGCCTACCACTCGGCCGTGTCGCTCCGCCTGCCCGAGCCCGGCGGGGCCGATGGCGGGGACGGCTGGAAGGTGTTGATCTATGGCGGAGCCTGCTGCGTGGGCGGGCCCTACCGCTATTACCAGGTCAGCGCTGCCCCCCAACCCGCACACGGGCGCTCGCGCTCCACAGACACTTGCGCCACACAAACGGCCGCGCGGCGAGGTCGAGCAGGTGGACGTCGTTGTACACGTGAGTGCTGTCATAGCTGGTGACGTTCGGCCCCAACCCATCCATCCCATTCGGCAAGGTCCCTTTGGCCGGGCCTGGACCAGAGAGCCTCGCGCAGCTCGTCCCACGCGACTTTAGGCACGCGGCCTCTGCCCTTTGCATGATGGTCTCGTCCCGCAGGCTGATGACGGCGCGCGCAGGATCTTTCCGGCGCGTCGGCCGCTGGTCACCTTGGGCTCGTCCTACGCGATCGTGCTGGGCGGCTTCTCCGACCGCGTGCGGGCCCTCTACTCTGCAGACGAGGAGGAACAGGACGACCTTCTCGCGCGCGACAAGTCGTACCCGATGCACGTCCTCGACATGCGCCTTCGCCGGTACGATGGCATGGTCCTCTTCTCTTCTCTTGTGCTTGTTTTTGCCCACCAGCAAGTGCCGCAGGTGGTGGCGGGTGCGCGGCCTGAAGACGGGCCCCGACGAGCTCATGCAGGGCGCGGCGGCGCACGGCTCCGAGGTGTTTTTGTTTGGCGGGACCGAGTGCGGGACCGACGACAACACGCTGCACGTGCTCGATGTGGCCTCGCTTTTCGTGGACCCTTCGCCTCGGCCCGGCACCGCCCCCACGACCTCGTCGACGCCCCTCCTCGCGCTCTCCACCAACCTCAGGCACGTCACGTCCTCTGCACATCTCCTTCTTCGTCGTCTTCTTCTGGAGCTGATCGCGGTTGGCGTTCAGGGGCTTGCTCGAGGAGGAGGACGATCCCTACAAGGACATCACCTTCATCCTGGAGAACGAGCGCACCGTGCGCGCGCACAAGTGCATCCTCGCCGCACGCTGCCCCGTACGGCGCCCCGACGGCCACGAGAAGGGGTCACCAACGATGATCTCTCTCGAGATTGACGGGCGCGCGTGGTGGCGGCGTGATGGGGTCATGCATGAACGCAGGTGCTGCGGGCCATGTTCGTCTCGGGGATGGCCGAGAGCGGAGCGAACGAGATCCGCATCCGTGACGTGTCCTACGAGGGCTTCTACGCGCTGCTCCAGTTCATCTACAGCGGCGCGGCCGACATCAACGCACACGCCGCGCAAGACATCCTCGTCGTAGCGCACCAGGTGCGCTTCCTCACCTCGTGTGCTCGCTTGCTTGCTCGGCGCTCACCGGTGAACGTTGCAGTACGGCATGGCCGAGCTCCGCGATCAATGCGAGCAAGAGCTCATGGGCCAGCTCCTGAGCGGGGCCTCGGTGGAAGTCGAGCCGCCGCCGCAGGCTGCCGCTGCTGCAGAGGGAGAAGAGGCCATGTCGGTGGAGGTCGTCGGCGCCGGAGGCGAAGGCGTGCCTGCGGCCCTCGTGGCCGTGCTCACGTTCCTGCGGCTGGCCGACCTCCACGCCACGCGCAAGCTGGCGGCGCTCTGCTTGGACCTGCTCGCGGCCAACTACGCCCACTACGCGCACGCCCTGAGCGACGACGCCATCGTGGCGCAGGCCGGCGGGGCTCCGCTCACAGAGGGCCTGCGACGCGCGCTCGACCTCACCCGCGCCCACCTGGAAGGCGCGCGCTCCCATGCGGCCGAGTGACGCGTCCTTTGCGGCGCCTCCATGAAAAAGAAGACAAAGACGAAGAAGAAGAAGAAGGTGATGACGATGGTGAACAAGAGATGCGGCTTCATACGGGTCGAATGCCGGCCCACTTTCGCAGCTCCTCGTAGATGGTGAAGGCCATGATGGTGTGCGGGCCTGCCTCGCGTGAGCGCGTCGTGCGTCAGTGTCGGGAGGGACGTCAGGAAGAGAGCGTGGCGGCGTACCGAGTCGCATAAACGTCGGCACGAAGCCCTTGTAGAGGCCCAGCACGCCCTCGGCTTGGGCCGTCTGGACGATCCTTGATGACGTTAGCGCACGCAGACCAGACAGAAGTAGAGGGCCTCCGAGAATGTCGCGACTCGCGCACCTTGATGAGGCAGTCGAGCATGCCGCGGTAGACGACCGGCGTGCCGGCCGAGCGGTTCATGATGCGGGTCTTGACGACGTCGATCGGGGTAGAAACCACGGCCATTGAGAAGCCGGCCATCATGCCCGCACTGTCGAACACGTGCGCGTGTTTGAGTTGGAATCGTGCCAACATGAAGGCTGCGACTAAAGGGCAAGAGAGGCCGAACCAGATGTGGGCGTAGACGTTGTCGTGCGCGATCCAGCCCTTGCGCAAGATGAAGTGCTTGCTGTGGTCGTAGGAAGACATCATGGCGGCTGATAAGATACAGGCGCGCTGCGTGGTGGGCACCACGCCCTTGTAGAGGCCGCGAATGCCTTCTGTTCGCGCGATGGTGACGAAGCCGTCCAGCGTGTTCCTGTAGCGCGGCTTCTCTCCCGCGGCCTCGGCTTGCATTCGCACCTTGAGCACGTCCGTTGGGGTGGCGATGGCCGCGCCGATGCTGCCCGCGGTGGCTCCTGCCAGGAGCTTCTTATAGAAGGGCAGGCCGCCGTCTGAGGATGCGACGTGAGACGACTAGACCTTGACTATTGTAGAGCGCTTCAGTCTGTTTACTTACCCTGTCGTCCACCGGTTCTATCTTCGCCGAGTAGCGTCTTGATGGGATCGTACAGGGCCAGTCGGATGGCCGCGTAGGAGCTCTCCCGCAGCGCCGCAGGGACGAGGCTGGGCAATGCAAGCGCCTATGGTAAGGGCAAGCCATGAAAGCGCTGCGGTTCCTGAGTTCAATACCCTTTGTAGAGGCCAGCCGGACCCTCGTCTCGCAGAATCTGAAGCCCGCCGTGGAGGAACCCCTTGTACTTGCGCTCTGGAGGGGAAGTTGACAGGTGAGCAACATGTTCATGGCACAGCGAGGCTCAACGCTAGAGGGGAACTCACCACGGCCGTAGATGCGGCTCAGGCCGCTTTGGGTCTTCTCTTCGTGCAGCTCGCCCTGGAGCTGCAGCCGCGTCTTGATGACCTCGATGGGGTTCACGACTGTCACCGCAAAACACAAACACAAACAAGAGGTTGAAGTGGGGCTCATAAACGTCCACACACTCATTGCTGTGGGGAGACGCACCAGGCAAGGGCGCCGTGCACGAGACCATGCCCAGGAAGAACTTGTGCCACACCTCGCCTTCCTTCTCTGCAGCGCGGGCGGCGAAGGTGTCAGGTCATGCGGTTGCCGTCCCATAGGACAAGGTGAAGCAGGCGGTACCTCGAGCCATAGCAGTTGAGCAGGATGGCACGCAGGGCCACGCCAAACCGCGTGAACCGGCTTTGCCGGCCAAGACCGCCGATATTGCTCCGCTTCCTGATCTCCGTGAACGGTCACGAGAAAAAGGCGCAAGAAAAAGTGGCACTCGCGCCGCGGTTCTGCTCCCCTCTCTTCCATTCCAGACGCAGGCATCCTTGTGCATTTGGGGATCCTGCGTGGTTTGATTTGTTGTAACTTCACATTTGAAGCACAATGGGTGAGTTCTTGCCAAAGGCCATCGCTATCGTCACGCAGGCCACCGAGGCCGATGGTCGAAAGGAGTATGCGGAGGCCTTTCGACTCTACCAGCTTGCCATTGAGTACTTCTTAACTGCCATCAAATGTACCCCTACCCTACTTCACAGCGTTTCATCATGTGTTGATTTTTGGGTCTTTAGATGACAAGAATGAACGAAGCAAGCAAACCATTCGCGCCAAGATCCGCGAGTACATGGATAGGGCTGAACAGCTAAAGAATTATCTGAAGGGTAACGAAGGCAAAAAGCCTGTGGCACAGGGGAATGGGTACGTGAACCCTCCCAATGCTGCCTGCATAAACACGGACTAATGCATTCGTACAGAGGAGACAACGACGCGGATGATGGTGATCAAGACAAAACAAAGCTGCAGAAGGCGCTGCAAGGTACTTGGTCCGCAGACTTTAAGATCTCGTCTCAGATTGAGTAACGTACTTCCGCCTTCCATCAAAAGGTGCTATCCTTACCGAGAAGCCCAATGTGCGCTGGGACGACGTCGCCGGTTTGCACGCCGCCAAGGAGTCGCTCAAGGAGGCAGTCATCCTGCCCATCAAGTTCCCACAGCTCTTCACGGGCAAGCGCAAGCCCTGGAAGGGTATCCTCCTCTACGGGGTACGTGGTCCTTTGCTGCTGTCGTCTGGTGGCGTTGTGACTCGCCCGCTCATATCTCGGCCTCTCTTCGTGCACTTTAATTACTATGCACAGCCCCCGGGTACGGGTAAGTCGTATCTGGCCAAGGCTGTAGCCACAGAGGCGGACTCGACCTTCTTCTCGGTCAGCTCTGCCGATCTTGTCTCCAAGTGGCTCGGCGAGAGCGAGCGGTACGCTGCCTCCACCTCAGGGCCTGAAAAGTGCAGCTTGCTGATCTGTAGCGTGGCCAACAACAGGCTGGTGCGCAACCTGTTCGACATGGCTCGACAGAACAAGCCCTCGATCATCTTCATCGACGAGTTGGACTCGCTCTGCAGCGCGAGAAGCGACAACGAAAGTGAGGCCGCGCGTAGGATCAAGACCGAGTTCCTCGTTCAGATGAACGGCGTAGGCAACGACGACGTTCGTTCCTCTTCTTCCCCGTTACATTTTCTCTTCTTGTGCGCCCGTTTGTTGCTTACGCGCGGTACCTTCAGGACGGAGTGCTCGTGCTGGGCGCCACCAACATTCCGTGGCAGCTCGACGCCGCCATCAGGAGACGCTTCGAGAAGCGCATCTACATCAGTCTGCCCGACTTGCCCACTCGTGCGCGCATCTTTCAGATCCACCTGGGCAACACGCCGCACACGCTCGTCAAGGAGGATTGGACCAAGCTGGCCGCGATGACGGAAGGCTTCTCGGGCTCGGATATTGCGACGTGCGTGCGAGACGCCCTCATGCAACCGGTGCGGACCGTGCAGATGGCGACCCACTTTAAACTCGTGCGGGACCCGAGCAACCCGACTGGGCGCGGCTACTTGACTCCCTGCAGCGGCTCTGGTATGTCTCGAGCACGTCCTGAACTTTCTCAAGGGCGCGCCCTGTTGGTGTGCTCATCTCTTTATTGTGTACGGCGAGAACAGACCCGGAGGCGAGGGAGATGACGTGGGTCGACGTGCCTGGTGAAATGCTGATGGAGCCCAAGGTCACCATGATCGACTTCATGAAGTCGATCAAGTCGAGGTACGAAAGCTCTTCCTCTCTCTCATTTGTAGTTGCCTTCTTCTTCTTCTGTCTGGGGCTCGTTCTGATTTGATTGTGTCGTTTGCAGCAAACCGACCGTGAACCAGGCCGAACTGCAGAAACAGATCAAGTTCACGGAGGAGTTTGGTCAGGAGGGCTGATGAGTTGACACGCACTGCTCCGAGAAGAGCTGGAGCTTGTCTCTCTCTCTCTCTCTGCCGCGATGTTATTTATTCCCGCTTTCTCTCCTCTTCGTGTTCTTTGCTGCTGCTGTTGCTGTACATTTTGTTCCCTCTCGCGCTTGCTTGCTGTGTGGGCTGTCTTGCTACGTGTACGCGAGTCAGGACTATGTGCGTGGGTTGCGTAGCAGCTTCCCCGTCATTTCCCTGCTCTCATTCTCTCTTGTTGTCGTCTGCACCATCAATAAAACGCAGCTCGTGCTTCACGCCCGCCTCCGTCCTCCTCTGAGGGACTACGGAAGAGTATGTTCTGACTTATCTTGGAGCAGCTGAGAATGGTCACTTGGGTGTGCTTCAGTGGGTGGAGCCAAGGACTGGCATTTTATTCAGAATTGTCTGCGACGTGCTTGACCATCTTGAGATGACGTACAGCGGTTCAACTTGAACAAGTAAGTCCGTGTTCGATGATTTTCATGTTGAGATGTTGATACCAGTGGCGGCTGGTTCGCTTGCGGTTGAACGAGAAGAAGTAGACGCATTTCCTCCGCCTCCTGCCTTGGGAGCTGAGGTCGAGCATGTGGAGCGTCGCAGAGGTTGAACCCATAGAGCTAGCCAAAGCATGACATGAGGCCTGGCGCAAAGCCACGACGAATTCTGCTCAGAATGGGCACGCCAGTCTCACGCTCGTCGCCGGTGTCGTGCTCGATGGTGCAGGCCTTGCCGCAGACCATTGCAGCAGGGCAACGCAGGGAAGAGGAAACCCACGAGGAAAGGACGACGGCTTGACGTCACCAAGAGGTCGGGGCGGTACTGGTGGCTTCAGCATCATGGTGTGACACCAACGTGCACGTTTTGATCAGATCAAGTGGAAGGTGACGGAACGTTTGTTCCTTGGCCATGAGCATACATTTGAATGTTCTTCCGTTGTCGTGCACCAGTTGAGCACGATCAAGCGGTTGACCAGCAGATCATGATAAGGAAGGAGCTATATGTTTGAGCTGCACATCACGATCAGCCTGCCTGACCCCTACCGAGATCTTGATATGGTCAGTGTTCTTGGGTGGCTTTTGATCTCCGCCGATCTTGCCCAGTTTGCTTGAATGTGGACATTCACTTTCCTTTTTTGTACATCACATGTTATCCTTAGTTGCACGTTGATGCAAGGGCGCAGCTTGCCTTGTTGCGGGCCAGGCAGGGTATTGGCTGATAGTTTATTATGGAAAGTAGGTTTCCAGTTTTGTGAGTTGAACATACAAATACTGGTTCCACATCACCCCAGAAGATAGAAGGGCACTTCTGCTCCTGGTTTATAAACTCAGCACTTACTCGTTGAGCATACCTTTACCTCCCACCACCACCAGTACAAGCCTCTACTACCCCGCGACAACTCAACCACACCCATACCACACAACCAACAATGTCGACCTTCTCCCACTTGTTTTCCTGGCTGTTGTCCCCGTCGACCATTTCGACTCCTACTACACCCCTTGCGACTGCAACTGAAACTACCCCCCTCAAGACCTTGGTGGCTTCTGTTGCCTCCTTCGACGATGAAGAGGACATGCTTGTCCTCTGCAGCTCTGATGAACCTGCTACAACTGCGACCTCCCAACCCACCAACCTGGAGCTGGCGTCCTTCACCAAGGACGAAGTTCTTGAATATGCCCACCTGTCCTCGCTTGCCTACGACCTCGCCATGGCCCCTGAGTCCGCAAGTGTCGATGTCTTCCCCTTTGCTGGCCTCGCTTCGACTGGCTTCGTGAGGGAGAATGGCCTCAACAAGGGGCCAGGAAGAGTTGAGTGCCAGGCGGAAGCCCCTGTGGGCATAACCGCAGGGGAGGTAGTCGACATTGGCTGCCAGCGAGGGGAGGCCGTTGAAGTCGGTGATGAAGAGGTCGTAGAGGTTGGAAGTGCCCTTGAACACGAGGTCGATCTTGTTGTTGTTGCCAACCCTCCAGAACATCGCCTCATCCCGCTTCAACTGCCAGCTCAGCGACCTCGACATCACCCTTTTGGGCCACAGTCTTGGTGGCGCCCTGGCTACCCTCGCAGCTCTCAAGCTGATTCACGTCGTTCAACTTGAGTCCCAGCCCCAAGACCTGGAGCGCTTCACCAGCCAGATGTGGATGGTGACCTATGGGTCGCCTCGTTCCCTTAGCTCTTCGGCTGCCAAGTTCTTCAACTCCAAGCTCAGCAGCCAGACCCTCCGCGTCGCCGAGAACAACGCTGACATCGTAACGATGGTGGCGCTGGGCTTCCTTGGCTTCAAGCACGTTGGGATCAACCTGCGCGTCGTCAAGCCCGCTGGTTTGTGGCAACATGTGATCTCTGGCTACATGGGCGGCCTCCTCGCCCTCCAGACCCATCAGTTCGTCGCAAACCACTATGTGGGTGTGCGGCGCAGCCTCTTTCGTCTTCTCTCTCGTCCTCTTTATCTTCTCTCGTAACCACCTCTCCTCACCTCTCCTCATCTCCTCTTCTTGTACAGTCTCAATAAACACCTTATTTGGAAAACAAACTGGTCTGGTGTATCTTTCGGTAGAAGAAGAAGGGTCAAGTGGTAGCAGCGCAAAGACGTGAGGCGAGCATGAGCAGTTGTTGGGCGATGTCGTCGCCTGAGGGCTTGGCTGGCCACACGAGGTGCTGGGGGACTACCATGGTGCCCTCAACCTCTCTGCTGGTGAGTTTGTTTCATGTGAGACCTGTTGGTGGGCCGGTTGCTCACTTCACCATGGTGCTCGATGCCCCAGCACATGATCTCTCCTGGCGGCTGCGATAGGGCGCAGCCGAGTTCCGCCTGCATGGCAAGCTACTGTTCGGTCCGAAGCTCTCCCTATTGCGTTGCGAGTCGTAAACAAACAAAACGACATCGTTGCGTTGCACCGCCTGACCGATCCTTCGCCTTCCTCTTCAACATCAACTTCTGTTCACGATGGCTGGCTGTACGTAGCGCCCGCCCGTTTTCCTCCGTTTGAAGAAGGGCGTGGGCGTTGTACTGATTTTCCGGCCAGTGGCGCTCGCAGGAAGCGCCTCGACGATGTTCTCCAAGGCCAAGAATTGGTTCCACTCGCGCCCGCGGGCGTGGCGTCGTAGGCGAGCTGGCCAGAGGCGTCCGAGAGTTGACTGATTTTTTCTTGTTTTTATTGTTGTTGTACAGCAGCTACAATGACCAGGTTCACACGCGGTCGGCCCACGTCAACGCCTCGCCCGCCTTATTATTGTTATTGTTATTGTTGTTGTAGTGCTTTGTGCCCGAGCTTGTTGGTTGTTGCTGCTGCTGCTGCTCAGGCTGGAGGTCTTGGGCTGTCTTGGGTGGCGTCGAGAAAGACTCTCTTTCCCCGTCCCGTCCGCTCGGCCGAGGACCGCCGCTTTGCCTTTGCCAGTCTTGTTGTTGTTGCTGCTGTTGATGATGAAGATGATGATGATACTGCTGGTGCTGGTAGTGTTGTTGTAGTTGGTGTTGATGGTGCATGTAATACTGCTGCTGCTGCGCGCGATGATGGGGCTGGTAGTAGTTGGGCCCTCGGTCCACCCACCGCCCGCCACCGCCGCCGCCACCGTCTTCCTCGCCCAAATCGCCTCCTCCTTCTCCTCCTTCTTGCTGTTGGTGGTACTGGTGGTGATAATGATGATGATAACCCCGCACGACGCCACCGCCCCGCGGCCTACGCTGCGGTTGCTGTTGCTCGCCGCCGCCGCCGCCGCCGCCGCCGCCGCCACTGCCGTCCTGCTGCTGCTCGTCGTTGTCGCCGCTGCTGCCGCCGCCGTTGTAGTGGTTGTAGTAAAAGTGCTGCTGCTGGTTGCCGCGGCCGCGGCCGCGGCCCCGGGCGTGCTGGAAGGAGCCCTGCTGGTGGGCCCCGACGTCGCTATTAATATTGGTGGTGTTGTTGTTGTGCTGGTGGCCGCCGCCGTGGAACGCGTAGCTGTTGCTGCCGCCCCCGGTGTAGTGATACCGCGCGTAGTAATTGGGCCAACTGGTGTTGTTGTTGCTGCCGCCGCCGCCGCCCATTCGATACGTCGATGTCGACGTCGACGTCGCCGCCGACGCCGACGCCGCCGCCGCCGGCCTGCTCGCGTCGCCCTCGCCACCGTCATCGGCCGCCGTCGTCGTCGCCGTCGTCGTTGTTGTCGACGTAGACAAGATCGCGGCAGACGACATCGACGAGCGCGCTCGGCCGTAGCCCTGCTTCCGGTAGTGGTTGTTGTAGCCGCCGTAGAACTGCTGCTGCTGCTGCTGCTTGTAGTGGTGCGGATGATGGTGCTGGTGGTGGTAAAAGCCGTTTCCAGTCCGCTGCTGCTGCTGCTGCTGATGCTGCTGCGGGTGGTGCTGGGGCGCCGGGAAGCCCGGAGGCACGGCGCGCTGCCAGTTGTCTTCGCTCTCCTCTGCCTCATGCGGCGCGGCCTCGTCGCGCTCCTCCAGGTCAGCCTGGAGGTCGGCTTCGTCACGCTCGAGCACCACGTCCACTTCCACTTCCTCTTCATTCCGCTGCTGCTGCGAGCCGCCGCTGTCGTTGTTGCTCTGCTCGCCGCCGCCGCCGCCACCGCCACCGCCGCCGCCGCCGCCGCCATCAGAGCCGAGCTCGTCGCTGGCGCGTCGGCTGCTGCTGTAGCTGCCGCCGCCACTGCCGCCGCCGCTACTGCTGCGACTGCGACTGCGGCTACGACTGCGGCTGCGACTGCGGCTCCGGTCGTGATGATGGTGATGACGATGGTGAGGACGGCCTATCCGGGCAGCGCCGTTGTTGCTGCTGCTGCGGCTGCTGGAGCGGCTGCGGACGAAGCGCGGGCCCTCCCCGATGAGCCGCCGGATGTTGGCCACATTTTGGTTGACAAAGACGCCGATGTCCTCCTCCTCGAGACTGTCCCAGATGCTCTCCTCGATGTTGCGCACAACCCATTCGGCGTTGGGC
>NAVB01000670.1:0-62145 GCA_002179805.1 Acanthamoeba lenticulata
CGGCGGGCCGGCCTCGTCGGGCTTCTTCTCGCCCGCGGGCTCGGTGGTGGTGGCGCCGCCACCGTCCAACCCGGGCACGCCGTTCGCCGGTGGCGGCGGCGTGGTGTCGCCCTTCCACCAGTCGGGCTCCGGCTCGAACTACCCGACGACGACGTCGACGTCAACAACGACGCAGGTCGTCACCGCCGCCGACGACGAGGAGGAGGACTTGATGCGCTCGGCCTTTAGCTCAAAGCCCAAGCCGGCCCCGAGCGCCGACGGCGGCAGCGCGTCGGCGACGCCGGACAAGGGCGCCAGCGGCTCCGACTCGCCCAAGGACAAGGACAACGGCGCGGGCAAGTCCTCGAGCGAGACCTCCAGCTCTGGCGTACGTTACACGAACCTCCCCGGCTCGTTCTCTGGCTCGCGCGCTGATCAGCGTTCGTGCGCACTCTCTCTAGTTCTGGGGCAGGCTGGGCCTCTTCAGCGGCCGCAAGAAGCCGTCGGGGAAGGAGATGAAGCTGGGCCAGGAGGAGAACGAGTTTGTGTACAACGAAGAACTGGGCATCTGGCACGAGAAGGGCAAGCCTCCGCCCAAGGAGAGCCGCGTCGCATCGGCGCCGCCGCCCATCATGTCTCCCGGCGGCGGCGGCGGCGGCCCTGGCGGCTCGTTCCCGCCCAGCGGCAGCGGCGGCCCGGGGCCGATGATGGGCGGTGGCGGCCCTGGCCTCGACGGCGGGCCCAACCAATTCGCCAAGTTTTCGTCGCCCGCGCGAGGCACGCGACGATACGTGGACACGTTCAACCCAGAGCAGGTCTTCCACGGACCCCCGTCTACGCCCGGCGGCGGCGGCGGCACGGGTGGTCCGGCCTCGCCGCTGCCCGCGGCCCCGACCCCCTTCTCGGTCTTCACGCCGCCCGGCACGCCGCACGCGGCCTTCCCGCAGTATCCGCCGCAACAGCAGTAAACAGGAACGGCGGATAAGAGCAAAAACGTTTGTGGCCTGACTTTTTAAAAACAAAAACAAAGATAAAAACCTATCCTATCAAGCAAAAAGGCGTGTGACTGCAAGGCGGCAAGACAGCACATTGGGCTGTCGTTTGTCAAAACAGTCAAGCGAACAAACATTCGGTTTGGCGCCTTTTTTTGGCCACACTATTCGTCGCTCCAATAGAAGTCGCTCCGGAAATGAGCGAATTGCTGATTGGGCTCGCAAAATGCTTAGAGGAAGGCCGTTCCGCGCTGCGCCCGAAGAAAAAAGGAGGACTCCTTTGTGTATTCAGTCGCACCTTTCGCCTTCGCTTTCTTTCTCCGCTTTACTGCAGCGACCTCACGCGACGGACCAGGACTAGCTGGTGACTTTTCCATCCGCCTTGGTCCCTTCCGCGGCAGAACAGAACTTGTCTTTTCCAATTTCATTCAAGTTCCCACCACACCACTTCAAGCCACTCCACTCCGGTCCACAAAAACAAGGATGAGTTACAGTTATTTCACAATGCTGGTGGCCCTCGTCGTGGCAATCATCCTCACCAGCCACGCTACACGAGCAGCTGATTGCCCATGCTCGACGGCAATCGTCACTTCCAATATCTGCCCTGGTGATATCACCGTGAGCAGCATGGAGGACATCGTACGTGCTCGACTTGAGTCAAGCCAAGCCAACTCCATTTGCTTGCCTGTGGCCTGACGCGCTTGCCTCGTGTTCTTAGGTTGCCTGCTCGGGCATTCAGCTCATCTCCGGGAGCCTCGTAGTTCAGGTTGGTGCACCTAGATCCTTTGTTTGTGTGACAACTTAATATTCCGATTGGCCAATTTTTCTCCCGTTAACGATGTACTCCACCGTTCAGGTGCCAGGGTCAAATTTTACAAACTTTGATGGCGCCTTCCCCAGCCTACGCAGCGTTGGCGACACCATCATTATCTCGGTAGATGACCCCGCCCAGTCCGCAAGAGCTGTGTCACAAAAACATAACTGACCCCAACCACACCTGCAGTCGCAGAACGACCTCGTCTCCATCAACAATTCGTTCAACGCCCTCGAGTCGGCCGGCTCTATCATCGTGGTACGCTGGCGTACTTGTTCGTTGTACGAGATCGCGGGACTGACTGCTACACAACAACATTGCCCACAGACATGGCTGTGGAACCTCAAGACGTTCAAGGCCTTCTCTGCCCTGCAAAACGTCACACAGTTGAGCATCACGGTGCGTTGATCGACTGAACCCGCCTCGGCCTGTTGTTGCATGAACGCAGCTGACATGAGGAATCGATGGGCCCATCGTGCCTTCAGTATCTGCCCGTCGTGGAAACCCTCGAAGGTTTCGACCAGCTGGCCCTGGCCTCGTCGATCGACGTCACCGACAGCGGCTTTGCGACGATGACCACCTTCCCCTCCCTGCGTCAAGTGACCGGCAGCCTCTCGATCGTGGTACGTTTCGATCTTTCTTGGCCGAACGTCTTGTTGGTCATTGACTGACGATTGATCTTTCGATCGATCTATCGTCAATCAGCGTAACGGCAACGTCTCGCAAATGATCAACATGCTGCCCCAGCTGCTCCGCGTCGGCAGCACACTCAAAATCGGAAGCAACTCGAACCTGCGCACCCTCTCTGGCCTCGGCGCTTTGGCCTCGGCCGGGGCGGTGCTGCTCTCGGTACCCATTCCGTTGCTCTGTTGTGTTGTGCTGCCCTGCAACAGCTGTTAACACACGCTTTTTTTTTCATATTGAATTTATTGCAGTCGAGCCCGAACCTCGCGTCCATCCCGCCGTTCGCCGGTCTCACCGACTTGACCTATGACCTGGTCCTGTCCAACCTGGGCCTGACCAAGCTCACGGGCTTCCCGGTGCTCAAGGCCGTGCCAAACTACTTTTCCATCTCCGTACGTTTTTTTTTTTAAAATGCTGGATGGGTATACTTCTCGCCTCCTGATCCGTCCCACCAACATCTTTGTTTCAAACAGTCCAACTCCAAGTTGACCTCGCTGGGCGGCTTCTCCTCTCTGCGCTCAGTCGGTGGGTCGTTGTTGATCAATGTACGCTGATCGCCACACCATTGGCCCGTCACTGTGTTGGAGTTGTGGATCTCACCACCGTGTCGGCAACGCTCCGCAGGCCAACCCCGCGCTGGCCCAGTTCGCCGACTTTGACGCGCTCAACAACGTCGCGCACCTGACGGTTACGGTACGCGCCCTGCAAGGGCCTGTAAGTGCTTGCTCTCGCCTTGTGTGTCTCATGTGCAGAATACAGGGCAACTCCATCCTCAGGGACTATCACGGGCTGTGCAAGTCGCTTGACCAACCGCCCTACAGCGTCCTCGTTGTACGTTTCGTCCTCCCGCTGCGGCGTTGAACAAAGAACGAAAACGACGAAAAAGAGCGTTCCTAACAACGTCACCTCCCCCATAACGCTGCAGCGCTTGGAAAACGCGACGGCGCTGGCTGTTCGGTGCAACGCGACGCTTCGATCGTGGCCTCTCGCTTCTGCCTGCCGGGCACTGTGCAGCTGCCGTCGCTGCTTCCCTCCGACGCTGAGGTTTGTACTCTGCTGAGATCACCAGATATGTTGGGCCTGGGCACGTTGTGGCTCACCACCAAAACAACAAACACCGTGCAGCTCGGCGCAGTTCCGCTCCACGGGCCGTGCGATCGACGTCAGCTTCTCGGACGCGACCGATCAAGGCGGCCGCTTCGGCACCGACTGCTCGGCCATTTGGCAAAACGCCGCCACGCTCTTGGGCTCTGGTGCGCTCTTCACTCTTAGCTCGACTCCACGTGAAAGTCCCACGGGACCTGACCCCAGCTTCTTTCACATTACAGGCGCCGTGTGCTCGTGGCAATCGACCACGCAAATGACGATCTTCTTGCCCGCCGTGCCGAACCTTGTGCCCGGCGCTAGGCTCACCCTCAATCCGGCCGTGGGCGCCGTGCGCGGTCAGGGCGCCTGGCCCACGGACCCGTTCGTCACCGGTTCCGTCGCGGTCCTTGCGCCGGAGGACCCGGTTGCGCCGATAGCCCAGCTGGTGATCCCCGGCGTGAGCTCGTGCTCGCAGTCGGTCCAGTTTGACGCCTCGGCCAGTCGCGGCCTGGGCCGGCTCCGCTTTGCTTGGTCGTCGTCGACCGACGCGGACCTGAACGCCAACCTCGCGAGCCTGAGCTCGGCCACAGTCTCCTTGCCCGTGGCCTTTCCGATCACGCCCGGCGTGACCTACAGCGTGACGGTCAACGTGACCGACACGTTCTCCAACTTGTCGGCCGTCGCGACGCAGACCATCACCCTTCCAACCATGCCCGTGCCCGTGGTGTCGCTCGGCGCGAGCGAGCGCAAGCTCGTGGCCAGCCAGCCATTCACCGTCCAGGCCTCGGCCAGCCATCGTACGCCTGCAACTTTTCATTTTCATTTTTTTTTTTGATTGTTAGAATTTTCAATTAATCTATTGTTTTCACAACACAGCTTGCGCGGTGGGCAACGACACGTTGCTGCGCTTCCAGTGGAGCCTCACGCCCAACGCGAGCCTGGCCACGCAGAACCTGGTGTCGCTCACGCAGCGCGACCTCACGCTGCCGGCCGGCTTCCTCCCCATTGGCCAGACCTTCCTCGCCACGTACGTGTGTCCCAATTTCCACCGCCTTCCTCGCCCGCCAGCATGACTTCGACGTCAAGCAGCTCACGCTTTTCACGCATCACAGACTGCGCGTGTCGCTGGCCAGCGACTCGGGCCTGGTGAGCTTGGCGTCGACGCAGCTGGTGACGCAGGCCGGCCCCATCGTGGCTGACCTGGGCGGTTCGCTGCGCCAGCTGCCCTTCTCGGCCAGCACGACCCTGCGCGCCGCCGTTCTGTCTGGCGGTGGCGGACCGTCGCCCTACGCCTACGTTTGGTCATGCGCGTCGCTCGACGGGACCTCGATGTGCCCCCTGGCCGATTTCCTCAGCACGCAGACCGGCCAGACCGTGGCGATCGACTCGCATCTCCTCGAGGTTGGCGTGGGCGTGCTCGTCAGCGTGACCATCTCCCAGCCTGGTGCGCCTTTTTTGTTTTAATTTTTAATTTTTAATTTCATGTAATTAATATTTTATTTTTTAAAATCCGGCAAAAATTCTAACGAGGAAACAACCAACAGAGGCCCAACAGGCGGGAACGGCGACGACGAGGCTGGTGCGCATGTCGACGGACGGCGTGCCGGTGGTCACGCTGGCCACGCCGGCGCGCGTCAACGTCAACAAGGATAACGCCATCGTCAGCACGGTGGTGTCCAACGCCGGCAGCAACAACATGACCTACCAGTGGTCCCTCGTGGCTGGGCCGGCCGGCTTCGCGCTCAACGGCTCGACGGTGTCCAGCGCGGCAACGCTGGACTCGGCCAACCTCGTCGTGCGCCGCGGGGCGATGGCCCTCGGGCAGCAGTTCACGTTCCAGTTGACCGTCACCGACCCCAACGGCTTCTCGGCTTCGGCCCAGGCGACGATGACGACCAACGTCCCGCCCGTGGGCGGCGGCTTCGCGAGCACGCCCACGAGCGGCACCGCCGCGACGACCTCGTTCGCGCTCGAGTTCACCAACTGGTCGGACATGGACAGCACGAGCCTGGCGTCGTCCAGCGCGCTGGCCTACAAGGTGTGGTTCGAGCAGGGAGGCGCCGCGGTGGTGGTCTACGCCGGGTCGAGCCCGTCGACGCGCACGACCTTGCCCGTGGGCGACGCGGCCAACGGCTACCGCCTCACCCTGTTGGCCTCGGTCACCGACAGCGAAGGCGCCGAGACGAGGACCAGCGCCGAGGTCGTGGTCTCGCCGCCCGCGGGCTCGTTCAACGTCTCGGCCGACGCCGTCCGCCAGACGGTGGCCGACGCGCAGACGTCGGGCGATGCGCAGACCTACCTGAGCTCGCTCGCCAGCGTCATGCTGGCGTCCACGACGAATGGAAACAAGCGCGCCGTCGAGACCGACGAGACGCTGCATCAGGCTCTTGGCGCCACGCTGGTGGCCGAGGCCGTCGGGACGGGCCAGCGGCAGGACCTCACGCCGGGCGGCCTCGCGCGGACGACGTCGCTTCTCGCGCTCCTCACTCAGCTCCGTGCGTCGTCCCTGTTCTTTCTCGCTGCTCTCGGCAAAGCTGACGATTTCTTCTGTTCCACGCACAGAGCTGAGCGACGAGTCGCAGATGATGGCGCTCAACGCCACGCAGGACATCACGCAGCGCACGCAGGACCTTGGCGCCGTTGACGACGACTTGCTCCCTTCGGTTGTCGCCGTGCTGGGCAACATGTTTACCGCCGTCGACGCCCTCGTCGACCGCGAAAATGTACGCGTTCTCGCCTCTTTTGCTTCGAGCCTCTCGCCGTGGCTCATCCTCGTCTTCATCTCTCGTGCAGTCGACCTTGTCCGAGTCCTTTGGCCTCTTGACGCCAGAGATCGTCGCGCCGGCGGCGCGAGTGGCGCTCAAGTCGGCCGTGTGCGGCCAGAACCTGGACCCCGTGATGTCCTCCTCGTCCTCGCTCGCGCTCTCCCTCTTCATCGGTACGCTTCTCGTCCTCGCCATCAAGACCTTGGCCAGTTCGTTGTCTCACACGAGACGTTCGGTCATGTGTCTGGCCATTAGGCTGCTGCGAGCAGAGGGCGTTGGCGGGCGTGGCCGAGGCCGACGGCACGCAAGCCGCGTTTCACGTCCCGGCGGCGCTCGACGCGCAGGCCGGCGTGTGCGCCGACTACTTCATGACCTCCTTCGTCCGGTCGCCCTTCCCGCTGGCCTCGACCACCTCTGTCGTGGGCTCCTCGAGCAGCAAGAAGCAGCAGGCAAAGGAGCTGGGCTCGAGGGTCTACGGGCTGGTGGCGATGAGCGCCAACGGGACGGTGGCCGTGGCCAACCTCTCGTCCGAGATCGTGATCGAGATGCCCGTGCTCGACGAGCCGCGCTTCAACGACGACGACACCACTTATGCCTGTACGTCTTCCATTGATAATCACCTTTCGCGTTCACTTGACGGTGCTGACGACGTCAACGTTTAAACAGATACGTGCGCTTTCTTGGACACGGAGGCTGCGGCCAACGACGTGAACGCGACCACCGAGTGGAGCACGCGCGGATGTCGCTTCGTGGAGGCTGTGCGCGAAGCGGGCTCGGGGCGCACGGTGGTCCGATGCGCGTGCACGCACTTGACCGACTTTGGCCTGCTCATGAGCGGCACCAAGGGCGGCTCGGACGACCCGACGCTGGCCGTGGCTGTCGCGGTGAGCCTCGGAGTGGCGGCGATTATATTGATCGCCGTAGCCATCGCCGTAGTGGTGGGCGTTGTCGTGCGACGACGGCGGATGGAGCAGGAGCGACTTGCCCTCTCGTCGGCCGTCAATCTCGACCGCTACGACGGCCTGGAGAGCCAGACCAGCGGTCATGGCGATGACGAGCTGTGATCATTTTATGAAGAATAAAAGAAGCAGTTCAACACATGAAGCCCATTGTGGTGGCAAAAACCCTCGCCTCGTCCACAGGAAGCGTCACGGGCTGGGACAGACCCTCGGTGATCTGCTTGTCGCTTGTGAAGTCAAACTTGCCGTGCATGTCGAGCTTCCAACCTGCGGTGGACTTGACAGGAACCAAGCCTTCTGCGGCGTTGTACTCTTGGTCCGGCTGCCATTGGCCATCGCTCACCTTCACGCCTGCGCTGTCTGCTTGATCGGCCGTGAGGATGGCCGCGGCGACCTCAACCGTCTTGTAGAAGGAGCCGTCCCACTCGCCAGAGGACAAGCCTATGTTGGTCCTCCGCTCGTTCTGGAGTACCCACTCCATGATGGCTTTCTGCAGCGTTGTAGAGGCCAAGTCTCGTGGCTGGTCTTTTACGGAGAGGACGACCTCCCAGAACTGGGACATGGGCGTCTCCTTCTCTGATCAGTAGTGGTGTCGATGGTCAGCGTGGTACAATCAGCTGCCAGAGCACTAAGGGGAGCGTACGATGGTGCCAGAAGTAGAGGCGACTGCGCACACGCACGCGTACGAGGCTGTCTGTCGAGATAGTTGCCATGAACGTGTGGTGTCAACTGTTTGTTGGAGAGTTGCAGTGCATGCCACCAGCATTTTAATGACTAAACAAAGCAGTTTTGAAGTGAAGATGTTTGAAGTTAACGTTTACTGGTCGTGTGTGAGAAGAAGCTGGCAGCTTGAAGTGAACTTTTATGTTCTCCAGGTAAAAAGCGATTTATTTGATGTCGTGCTCAAAAGACGATGGACTTCTTGGTGCCCTCCTTGATCTTGACACGTGTGGCGAGTTCCTTGATCTCAGCGTGGAGGGCGTGAAGCTTGGTCCGCGCCTCTCGCATCCGCTGCTTGGCTTGCGCCGCCACCGCTGGATCCCTTTACAGGCCGACAAGGGCTCCGTTACTACCCTGTGCTTCCTTCACCAAAGGCAGAAGAGGGACCACGCACCTCTCGCGGTTCCGCTTCACGCTCTCCTCCAGGTGGCGGATGCGCAAGCTCACCTCGTCCTTTTCGATGATCTTCTTCTTGAGGCTCTCCTGCAGCTCTGTCGCACTCATCTTCTTGTAGGCGTCTTCCCGCTTTTTTTTCTCGGCCGCGGCCGCCGCCCCGCCGCCGTCCTCCCGCGCGGCCTTGCCACCGCCGCCGCCGTGAGCCGGCGTGGCGATTTGGCCGATTTCGTTGAGGAAGCCAAACATGTCGGACGGCTTCTTGGTCTCATTGCCCTCTTCGGCCGTCTCGTGGTTCTTCTTTTTCTTGCCGCCGCGCCGTCGCCGCTTGCGCGGGATCGGATTGCCGTATTCATCAAAGGCCTGCTGTTCTTCTTGGCCTCCTCCTTCGTCGTCGTTGTTGTCCGCCTCTTCGTCTCCATCGCCGCCACCCCGCCCGCGGCGCCGGCGCTCCTCGTGGCCCAGGCCCAGAAGCTCCTTCTTGCGCGAGGGCGCCTTGAGGCCGATGCCCAGCGGCTTCACAATGCCCTCGCCCCGACGCCCCAGGCCCTTGCCCTGCGCGCGTGTGTGCGGTGAGCCCGTTTGTCACCCGCGCGAGCGCGTGCGCATGAACGCCTGCGCGTACCGGGGTATAGCCCATCTTGGCCAGCAGCTTGGAGCCGATGCCGCAGGTGTGGCTTTCCCACGTCCCGACCACGTAGTTGAGCCCGCCCGTGGCGTGCATCAAACTGAACCCTGCGGCCGAGCCCTCGTCGTCGCTGTCGTCATCGACATCATCGTCGTCGTCTCTCTCGCCCGCGCGGCGGCGCAGCCGCGGCCGCTTGGTGGAGCTGCCGGCCTCGCCGGCCTCGCTGGCGTTGAGGTGCTTGAGGGTGGCGCCCTGGAGCAGGACGTCCTCGGGCTTGACCTCCTGTGTGGCGCGCGCGTGGAGCAGCGTCACGCGGTACCGGCCGGCGGCGTCGGGCGTGCGCGAGTGGAGAAGACCTTCGCGCCACACGCGGCGCTGCCGGCCGCCCCGGAGGGTCTCTGTCACGACGACCCGGCAGGCCAGCCAGCCGTCCTCAGAGCCGGCCGCCGTGGCGTCGGAGGGTTGTAGGCTGTGGTCTTGACCGTCTTCAAAGCCTTCATCACCATTATCCTCAACGCCATCTCGCCTGCGCTTGGTGGAAGTCGTGGTGGAGGAAGAGGACGAAGAGGTTGATGTAGAAGAAGAGGAGGAAGAGGGGGAAGACCAAGTGCGTCGTTGGCGTTCTGTGTGGAGGGCAAACTCGCGCTCGTGCGTGCGTTCCCACTCGTCGTCGTCGCCCCCAAACATGTCGGCCACGCGCGCAGCTGAGGTTTCGGGAGCAGGATCGACGAGAGGGGCGGGCGGATCGTTGGTCGCATGGAAAAGCGATGAGAGGGAAAGGAGCTCGGTAAGTTCCTCCTTGGCGCGAAGCAGGTCGGCGTCCTCTGGGTGCGTCTGCAGCGCCACTTCGACGGCCTCCAGTTGCTCGAGCGCCGCCAGCAGCCCGGCCTCCATGGAAGCTCCCTCCATCTTGGCTTTTGCTATTCTTTTTCTTTTCAAAAATGATTAAATCATTCAAGCTTATAAATCAAAAAGAAAATCAAAGAAAAGAGAACATAAGAGTTGATAAAGGATGGAGGCAACCAGCAAGGCGCCGTCCGGGGCTTCTGCTGGGCAGTTCATAGGAAAGGACATTGTGCGAGGCACAGAGGTGCGGCCGGGCGTCTGGCGCTACAGCGTGCGAGGCCACGTGTTCGATATCCCAAAACGATACACCCCCCTCAAGTGGCTCGGCCAGGGTTCCTTCGGCATCGTCTGGTTCGTTCCTCCCACCTTTTTACGAAGAAGAAGAGAGTCTCACTAGTGGTAAATAATTACAATTATTATTACATAAATAACCATATAATTTGTGCCATTTTTTTTCCTCATTGCAGCTCGGCAAGAGATAATGAGGCCACGGACGAGGCTGAGCAAATGGTGGCGATCAAGAAGATCATCCTCAACAATGCCAAGGCCGGCGACCTGCAGTGGAAGCGCACGCTCCGTGAAATCAGGCTCATGCGCCACTTTGACAACGAGAACGTACGGACACAAGGATCCTTGTGCGTTGGGGACGCGAGCTCACAAGACAAATTGCCTCCTTTTTACGAGAGCACAGTTGCTGGCCCTCAAGGACATCTTTGAGCTGCCGGCCAAGGACGGCTTTGACGAGGTGTACGTCGTGACGGAGCTGATGGACACCGATCTGCACCACATCATCCGCTCGCCGCAGGTAAACCTTTGCCTCGACATCTAGAGAGCTCAGTTCTGCTTGCTCATGTCCGTGTTGGTGGGCGAGCAGGAGCTGAGCGACGACCACATCCAGCTGATCCTCTTCCAGATCCTGCGCGGCCTCAAGTATATTCACTCGGCCCACGTCCTCCATCGCGACCTGGTTCGTGCTCTTTCGCCCTCCTTTCTCATTGATTATTTTTAATTTTTTTTGTTGTGTTTCAGAAACCGAGCAACCTGTTCATCAACAAGGACGTCCTCCTCAAGGTGCAGCATCGCCTCGACGCGGTTTGTTTTCAAGCTTTACTACGCAGGCGGCTCACCCCTATGGCGCACACACGCACACGTACATGCACAGATCGCCGACTTTGGCCTGGCCCGCGTGGCACACCCGGAGGAAAACTACGATGGGTTCACCCAGTACGTGGCCACGCGCTGGTATCGTGCGCCAGAGGTCATCCTCTCGTGGAAGCAGTACACCAACGCCAGTACGCCCGGCCGCCCCGTGCATCCACTTTTATCTTGAGACGAGTCTGCCTGACCTCTCCTTCCTTGGGTCTCTTCTCCCCCAACAGTCGACATGTGGTCGGTGGGCTGCATCTTCGCGGAGCTGCTCATGCGGCGGCCCCTCTTCCCCGGCAAAGACCGTACGTCGTGCAAGTCCAGCGACTATTTATTTAATTAATTAATTTATTCATTTATTATATTCATTTATTTAATGGGCTGACCCGGTGTCGACAGATATCAAGCAGGTCGAGTGCATTTGCGACGTCCTGGGCACGCCGTCGGAGGAGGACATCGCCGGCATCTTGTCGGCGAACGCGCGCCAGTTTGTGCGCAGCCTCGGCGTGAAGGCGCGCACGCCGTTTCACAAGCTCATGCCCAAGGCGTCCCCACAGGCCCTCGACCTGCTGGAACGCATGCTAGCCTTCAACCCGACCAAGCGCATCACCGTCGAGGACGCCCTGGCCCACCCCTACCTGGCCTTTTTCCACGATCCCGACGATGAGGTCCGTCCGTCGACATAATTTCATATTTTTTGATATTTTTTATTTTTATTTTCTGTGCCCTTTCACTGTTTGGCGGCCACTCACCGACACTGCGCCAGCCCGAGTGCCACAGCGCGTTCGA
Organism: Acanthamoeba lenticulata; assembly: GCA_002179805.1. Taxonomy (NCBI): domain Eukaryota; phylum Discosea; order Longamoebia; family Acanthamoebidae; genus Acanthamoeba; species Acanthamoeba lenticulata. The sequence continues at coordinate 11,802 of NAVB01000670.1, forward strand.
CTTTGGCTTTGAGAAGTTCAGCCTGTCGCTGGCCGAGTACAAGGGTGAGTTTTTGACCGTGAAAGAGCGCATGATGCTGTTCATGATTTTCAGCTGAACTGATCTTGCCATTCGTGGTCAATCAATGCCACGATGCAGTGTTGATATTCCAGGAGATGCTCCACTTCCACCCCGAGGCCGACCCCAATCTGCGGCGAGACCACGCCAAGCAGTTGCACCTGGCCTCCAAGTACGGTCTCGCTCTCGGCGTCATTGTCCTCAACTCACTCGTCCTCCATCTGATGTACATGTACGTCACGCAGGGCCTCTTCGCAGCCGTCTACGCCGCAGCCGCAGCTGTCGCCTCAACAGCCGCCGTCGACGCCGCAGCAGTCACCGCAGGCACAGCAGCAGTCGCCACAGACCCAGCGGCAGCCCAAAGCAAAGCCCCAGCCGCCGTCCACATACAGGCCCATCGCCCCGCGACCCATCAACCCGCAGCCGCCATCGGCCCTGGCGGCCCAGCAGTCGCAGCAGCTCATTCTCCAGCAGCAGATGAAGCTCCACCAGGCACGCACGGCCAAGCGTTCCGCCTCTGCTGTTCACGTGCTCACAGCACCTGTGCGCGCACACAGATGGCCGGGCAGCCAATCCCCATTTTGCCGCTTCTGCCCAACGGCGGCCACGCGGGCTATGCGCCCATCCTGCCGGCCATGGATCCCAAGGCCATGCCGACCATGCCCCGGTTCGTGGCGCCGCCTCCGCAGGTGCATCAGGCCCCCGCCATGGCCTTTGCCCCTGGCCTGCCGCCGCTGCTCCCCGCCGGCTACCCGCTTGTCGCGCCGTACGTGAACCACGAGCACTACCACCACAGCGCTAAACCACGTGATCGGACTGATGTTGGGTTGCAATGTGAAGAGCTTTCCAGCAGGACCTCAAGACCGTGCCCTCCTTTGTCCCTCCCGTGTCGACAGCGCTCAGTGGGCGTGTGGCTGAAGTGGACGTGGCGGTGGAGACCAACAACAACACAACGTTGACTTCGCCTGGCGAGGGGCTGCTCTCCTTTGAATCGCCCACAAGCATGGTGGAGAGCATCCTCAACGCTGAGGCGAATTGGCCCGACTTTGAAGAAGATGGGATGGATGTTGTGGAGGAGCCAGATGACATTTTCCGTGCCTACCTTGGCGCCAAATAAGCGTCTTGCAAGACGGGGGTGTCTTTTCTATTTGGAACAAAACGGAGGTCGCATGTGCCATCTTTGCCACATTTCGTCTTTGTTGGCGACACTGGTCCAGCCCTCCATGACCATGCCGAGCCGCCTCCTTTCTTAAGAGAGTCGGCTGACGACGCAATCTGCCTGCGTGTCTATAAGTCAGCGAATGACGGACTGTTGATAAAAGGCGCGAAACGCCTCCTGAATTCAGAAACAGTCCCTTTCTTCTCTACACAGAACAGCGCCTACACTCTTTCTTTCCCGAGCGGCGTCCTCTACAAGAAGACCCTCCCCTCCATCTGAACACCGTCCAGCTGCAACAGTCTTTACAGGCGCCCCGAGAAGATGATGAGGGGGAAAGCATGAATGAGGAGGAAGAGGAGGAGGAGCAGCAGCCTGCTATACAGACAAATTGCACCCACGTGCAACGGAGCGATGCCACCTTGGCCACGATCGGCACTGACGATGGGGAAGAGGTCGTCGGCCTTCTTGGAGACGGTGATGGACAGGCGCGGAACTTGAGCTGCAAAAAAGCGCTGATACTTGGCCAGGTCGCCTACACCTCCTTCAGGGACACGCCCTTGGCCAGGGCCCGCGCGGCCCGTCGCGAGATGAGCATGGAGGCCGCGTGTCGTGCGAGAACTGGTCAAAGGTTGTCCTTCGACCTGTTGTTGTTGTTGCCGTCGTGTTGGTGCGGCATGTCGATGAGCCTCCTTCATGAAGACCAACCAAGCTGGAGCAAACATAAAACAAACAGTAAGTTGTCCTTTTTTCAGTGTCTTGCCCAAAAAGATGGAACAAGATGGTGAAGATGAGCAATTACGCCGGGCAATAGAGCTATCATTGCAGTCTCATGCACGCGTTCCTTCGGCAAGTGTTGTTGTTGATCTGACAGAAGAGGAAGAAGAGGAAGAAGATGCCGAATTAGCTCGTGCTATTGCACTGTCGCTTGCGAGCGATGCAGAAAGCTCTGGCTTGTTGCCACCTTCCCCGTCTGACGCTTGCCAGCATGGGAGCATCTTTGTGCTGAACGAGATCAGAGATTTGAAGGGATTCAACGCCAACACCAATTGTGTCACGATTCCTGCAATTGTGCGTCCTGTACGTCGAGCCTTCTGCACACATGCAACCCATCGGACCAGAACTTCTGACAACCGTTTGTGTGCGTTTGTGCACGTCGTTCAGAGGGACCTAGAGCGAGCACTGCTTACATCCTTTACCGAGGATGTCGAGTGGCTGTTGACCATCGTCCCACCCACCATCCCGCTCACCCTCGTGCGTCACTGGGAGCCGCCTGACAGGGTATTCTTGGTCTTCTTCCTCCTCTTCCCAAAGAACTTCAAAGGCAAAACGAACAAAACACACAACGAAACGACAGGAGGGCGAGGTGAAGATCACCAACAACATCACCGTCATCCACCCGCCACTCTCGCTGCCCGGCTTCGGGGCAGGCGGCGGAGGAGGAGGCGGGGAGGCCATGCGCGCTAAGATGCACGCCAAGCTCATGCTCTTGCGCTACCGCGACGGCACACTGCGCGTCGTCATCACCTCGGCCAACTTGGCGCAGCCCGTACGCGACTCTCTTCACTTGAATGTTGTATTTATCTTAGAGTTAATAATTATTGTTATTTGTTTGGTTTCATGACATCATCCGGGCCAGGACTACGAACTCGTGGGCCAGACCGTGTGGTATCAAGACTTCCCCAAGAAGAGCAAGAATCAAACGAAGAAGAGCGGCAGCGAGGAAGCTCGAGGAAGGGACTTTGAAGAGAGCCTCGTGCGGTTCTTGACAGCCCTCAAGGTGGGCGAGGCCGGCTATGCCTTTGTGCGCGAATACGACTTTAGCGCGGCCGCGGGCGAGCTCGTGCTCAGCGTGCCGGGCTTCCATCGGGGCGGCCCGCGTATGGCCGGCGTGGGCCACATGCGCCTGCGCGCCCTCTTGGCCGATTTTGCGTTGCCGCCGCCGCACGAGCGCCGCGACGACGTCATCCACTACCAGACCTCATCCCTGGGCGCCCTCTACGCCTCCTTTGTCGCCGAGTTCAAGGAGAGCGCCGCGGCCGGCCTATCCTCCTCTTCCACTTCCACTTCATCCTCTTCATCAACGTCGTCGTCCTCGTCATCATCATCATCGACGACGACAACGACGACAGTACCGACGTCGAAGCGAAAGCGGGAGGAAGAAGGCGAGCGCAAGCCAAGTCAACGCGGCAAGCGGCAACGCAAAGCTGAGGCGGACGACGACGACAGCAAGCCAGCCGACAAGCAGAAAGAGAAGACCAAGTCGACTAAATCTTCTTCTTCTTCGTCATCAACCCAGCAGCCGAGCCTGGCCATCCTGTATCCGTCGATGGAGACGGTGCGGAGCGCGCGGGCCATGTACAGGCGGATCGGAGCGGGCTACCTGTTCTTGCAGGAGCGCCACTGGCGCGCGACCACGTTCCCGCGGAACCTCTTCCACGACATCTGGCCGTCGACCCACCGGCCGGGCCGCCAGGGCCTCCTCCTCCACTCCAAGGTCGTGTGCCGGCTGGCGACCCATCAGGCCACGGGCCGGCGCTACGGCTGGGTCTACACGGGCTCCCACAACTTCTCTGCGGTTCGTTTTTTCTTTTGATTTTATCATTGAATTAATACTTAATAGTTAACAATTTATTAACAAATATTATTATAAATAAAGGCGGCGTGGGGCCGCTTGCAGAAAGGCGGGACACAGCTGTTCATCAGCAACTTCGAGATCGGTATCGTGCTGAAGCATCCCTACCGGGACAACGACACTGCCTCCGATGGACAAAGCGAGGGTCCAGCGTGGGAATCTAATCTGCCCTTCATGGTCCCGCCACCGGCGTATACGGAGGACACGCAACCGTTCCTCCCCGACCTCTACTTTTCGTCTACTTCTTAAAAATATAACAAAAAAGGTTTGGAATTCTTGCCGGTGGAGGTACCACCTTAAGGTGGCTGCGTACGTCCCTCTATCCTTCTCGTGAAAGCGCCAACACGACCCTCATACTCGCTTACCCTCAGACCATGGCGACCACCGAAGTGACCAAGCCTACGCTCACCTATTTCAACACCGTTGGCCTTGCTGAGAGCGCTCGCCTCATCTTGGAGGACGCTGGAGTGGATTTTGATTATATCGGCTACACCCACGAGGTATGGGCCACCCGTAAGGCAGAGTATTTGGCCGAAGGTACTACTAGTGCAGCAGCTTTCCTTTCGTGCTTCTTCCACTCATTCGTGTGTAGGGAAGCTGCCCTTCAGTCAGCTGCCCCTTTACGAAGAACCTGGCCGTGGCCGTATTGTGCAGAGTAGTGCCATCATCCGCTACCTCGGCAAGAAGCACGGGTATGGCAGCGCTGACGAGTGGGAAACGGCCCAAATCGACCAAGCGTTCGAGGGCGGGAATGACATCAAGACGCAGCTGGTGCACGTCTTCCACCTCCCCGAGGACATGAAGGCTGCGGCCAAGCAGAAGCTCATCGAGGAGTTCCTCCCGGCCAAGCTGGCCTGCTTCTCGCAGCTCCTCGAGCAGAACGGCAACAACGGCTTCCTCGTTGGTTCCAAGGTTCGTCTCGCCACGACCTGCAACCTGCAGACAACCAACTCACGCTGCGGTTGCTCTGCAGCTGAGCTATGCCGACCTGTTCCTGTTTGCCACGCTCAAGGCGACCTTCCACTACTTCGAGGGCAGCCAGGCTGTGGTGGAGAAGTTCCCCGCCGTGCAGTCCTTCATGGCCGGCATCGCCGCAAGAGAGCGCATCAAGGCCTATTTCGACCGCAACGTCTATCAGCAGCCGTGAAGTCCAAGAGAACTTCCTGCCGTCGTCGTCGACCAACAACTACGACAATAAAGCGAGCCGCAACTTTGGTGTGTGTGTGTGTGATTTTGTTGTTGTTGAAGTGGCAGACGGAGAAGAGGGGGAAGAGGAAGGGTCAGGAGGAGGAGGAAGACGAGGAGGTCTTTGGGTCGCAGTGCTTCCACAGCTTGACCGTCTTGTCGTTCTCCAGACCGGCCGAGGCGATGATGTTTTGTGTTGGATGGCAGTCGATGCCCAGCACCACGTCTGCACAAGAGCAAAACAAAACAAAAATGGAGAAAAAAAAAAGATGATTTAATAATTCAATTATAAAAAGGAAAAAGAGGAAAAAGAGTGAAAATGGAGACGGTACCTGTGTGGCCCTCGAGCTTCTGGACGATCTCCTTGGTCTGGAGGTTCCACAGGTAGATGTTGTGGTCCTCCGAGCCGGAGACGATCCACTTGCCGCCGGTGACCGAGAAGCTGGAGAAGATGCAGTACTTCTCGTTGACGTGGCCCGTGTAGGTCTTGAGGCACTTGCCCGTCGAGTAGTTCCACAGCGAGATCGTGTTGTTGAGCGTTCCCACGAGAATGAACTTGCCGTTGGGCGAGAATTTCACAAACGACCTGTTGCACACATGCGCGTGTGCGTGTGCGGTCAGCTCACGTGCGCACATGCGTGTGTGTATGTGTGTGGCACGTACACAGGCGGGTTGTCCTCGTCGATGAGCGTCTTGAGGCACTGGCCCGTCGCCGTGTCCCAAATGCGGCTGCGCCCGTGCGTTCGTGTGTGTGTGTGTGTGTGAGTGCGATAAGAACATGCAACGCGCGCGTCCAACAAACACGCATAGACACATCGGCAAGACGCGCGTACCAGAGGCCGTCATAGCTGCTGGAGACGATGAGCGTGCCATCGCGGTTGAAGTGGACCGACGTCACCGGGTCCGAGTGTGCCGGCAGCGTCTTGAGGCACTTGCCTGAACACACACGCACGTGCATGACGGTGAGCTCCACGACGATCAGGGCTGGCCAAGAGGGGGCGGGTGTGAGAAAAGGGACGGACCTTCTCGGACGTCCCATATTCGGACGCTCTCGTCGAAGGAGCCGCTGACGATGAGGTTCGATTGCGGATTGAAATTTACACAAAATACATAACTCGTGTGCCCCTCCAGCGTCTTCAGGCACTTGCCCTGTTCATCAACATCCCCATCAGCATCGTCATCGTCAGACTCAAGCGATGCTGCACGCAGAGAGGAAGGAGGACACGAACCGTGCCAACGTCCCACAGCTTGATGGTGGTGTCGTCTGAGCCCGAGCACAGGTAGCGCGAGTCGGACGACCACGACACGTCCGAAATGCCCTACGCGGATGAGTTGCGAAAATGGATGGGTCAGTTGGGAACGCAAACAAGCGGAGAAGTGGAGGTTGTACTTTGTTTTTGTCTTCAAGGGTTTGTTCAAATCGGCCATCAAGCGCATTCCATATCTTGATCGTTTTGTCGGCCGCTGGCGGCAAGAAAAATTGTGTAAATTGGAATGGCCGAATTCGTTAAGATTGAAGGAGGGGGGCACATACAGGCACTTGCAAGCCAATTGCCATCTGTCGAAAATTTGACGCTGGAGATGGCCTTTTTATGCCCCTGCAACGTATACTTAAGGATGTAATTGGGCTTATCGCTCATTTTTGAACCTGCCAGCTCTTTGGCACAGTCCTCTGGGAGGAACGAACAAGCACAAAGCAAAAGCCTCTTGCTGATGGCTGAGATGGTGGAAAGTATTTCTTGTTCTTTTCTGCTCGGATTTTAAGAAAGATTTGAAAAATAAACAAAAAAAAAACGGAGGTAAAACAGTGCTTGGGCGCAACAGCAACTGTACTTGGCCTGTTGACAAAAAGAAAAGGACGGCGAGCGAGGCAAAGGTACAACAGACCAAGAGGAGTTAAAAGGATACGACACGGTGGATTCCCGGGTGGTCGCCCACCCCAGTACTAACACCGCCTGGCGCAGCTTAACTTCGCTGTTCGGATGGGAAGCGGTGCTTTCTGCGCAGTATGGCCGTATCCATCAACAACTGATGACCTCGTCATATTTTTTGTAAGCTTCAGCTCAGTCGACGCCTTTAAGCACTTGCGGTTGACGATCGAGGGACCAGACTCATCGTACTCCATCTTGGAGATCCACATCTGCTGGAAGGTAGAGAGCGAGGCGAGGATGGAGCCACAGATCCACGAGGAGAACTTGCCGGCGACGATCATGATCTGGCCAGCAAAGTCGAGACGGAGGACAGCGTGAGGCAGGGCATGGCCCTCGTAGATGGGCAACTGTCACCAGAGTCCAGAACGATGCCCGTGGAGCGGCCCAAGGCGTAGAGCGACAACACGGCCGGATGGCGACGCACATGGTTGGGTCTCGAACTTGCAAGAAGAAAGATCAACGACGAACATGACAGAGCAGAACGACGAGTCATAATCTGAGTCATCTTCTTACGGTTGACCTGGGGGTTGAGGGGTGCCTCAGTGAGGAGGACGGGATGCTCCTCGGGGGCAACGCGGAGCTCGTTGTAGAAGGTGTGGTGCCATAACTCCTCCATGTCATCCCAGTTGGTCACGATGCCACGCTCGATTGGGTACTTGAGCGTGAGGATACCGCGCTTGGACAGGGCCTCGTCACCAACGTAAGTTAAGTTTGCCATACCCACCCCACCCGTGTGGCGCGGTCGGCCGACGACGGACGGGTAGCGAGCGCGTGGGCTATCGTCACCAGCAAAGCCAACCTTGCACATGCCTGAACCGTTGTCGATAACAAGAGCCTGAACCTCGTCACCCATGGGTGCTGTAGCGTGGTCGTTGTGCTGGTTGGCGTTGCTTTTAACTGAATGAGTAAAAGGGAGAGAGTCCTTGTTGGACGGGCTTGGGTTAGTTTCTTCATTGCCTGCAAAGAGGCTTCTTGACAAGACGAACGAGGAAGAGGAAACAACAAAAAGGGCAGTGATTGCGCCAGCTGTTATCGGACCACGCGCTACCACTGCGCTACCGGGGGGCAAGCCCCCGGATCAGATTCGAACTGACGACCTTGGGTTTATGAGACTTTCGAAGTAGCAGCTCAGCTATAGGCACTGCCCCATCAGGTGCAAGGATTACCTGTTGAAATGCAGAGAAAAAGGCTTGTGAATTTACATTTCTTGTTTCTTTTGGCTTTTTAAGGTTCTAATTTTTTGTACAAATTCAAATTCAAATTCAAATTCAAATTCAAAGTCTATTCTACATTTTCGCCGGAAACCGAGTCGGCCGAACCTGACGTGCCGCGGCTGATGTGCGTGCCGCGGGTCGTCCCCACGCTGCTGAGGCGCGTGCTGCCCCTTGTGCGGCCGCTCTCTGTCGATCCACGCGACTCGGACTCGGTCGAGGTGCGGCTTCGTGCTGCCGCATAGGAGTACCAGAGGCGGAAGACGCCCTTGCGCTTGGAGTACACCGTGAAGATGAGCAGCGTGAGCGGGATGAGCTCCACCACGATCACGAAGATGATCGCCCCCACCGCGCTCATCGTCTGGTCGATCGTGCCGTAGAGCAGGAACGCGCACATGCACAGCAGCGACGCCGTGCAGATGATGAGCACGGCCGAGAACTTGATGGTCTTGTTGCGCTTGAGCTTGGCCAGCTTCTCGCTCATGCTTCGCACCCGATGAAGCATCACCAGCACCCACACGCCGTACACTGCATGTGCAACACGAGAAACGTCAGTCCACGCACGACGACGCGGGCAAGCAGAGGCACAGGCTTACCGATGAAGGCGATGGCGAGGATGAGCGCGATGGCGATGATGACCGACTGGTAGAAGATGGCGAGGCCCTTGCGCGCGTCCTTCATGTCCTCGTTGGGATCCGACCCGCTCAGGAAATAGGACGACGAGCACGACAGCTGGTGGTGGTGGTGGAGATGGTGACATCATCAGCTCAACCCTTCAAGGCGAGAGAAACGAATATGGGTTCGATCAACGTACATCGGTGTCAGAGGTCGAGGCCTCGAGTGCGATGTAGATGATCACCAGCGCGAGCAGGAACAGGTAAAGGAAGCTGTTGACAATGAGGAACATGATCTTCATGCGCTTGAGCACGGTGGTGGCGCCCTGCCGCTTGAGCGCCCAGTGCACCAGCTCTACCCTGTGGCAGGAGATGATGACCGAGCATCAGTACCGACGCCAGGCCAGAGACGCCAAACCAAACGGGAGGATGGCGGAGAGGCACGAACCAGAAGAAGATGAGGAGGGTGTAGATGGAGAGGAACAGGTAGACCGGCACCTCGCCCAGGATCACGTAGACCACCACGTTCACGTCGTTGAGCACGCCCGTTGGTAGCATCGCAAAGTAGAGAATCCGCACTGCATTCCACACATGCCACCGACGCAGTGTCAGCGGGCGCCAATGGGAGCTGAGGAGTCGGGAGATAGGGCAACGGTACGGATGAGGATGGCCTCGATGCAGCAGTGGATGATGCGGCCCATCGAGAACATCGTCCACACGATGGACCCGAAGCTCTTGTCGCCCGAGTCCTCCAGCTCCTGGCGCTGAGGTGAGGACACAGTCTGGGAAGTGAGGGAGAGGCGTCGCGTACGTATTTGAAGAGCCAGAACTGGTTGACGATGGCCAGCGTGTTGGGAAGCAGCAGCAGCGCGTAGAGCCCCACCGCCAGGTAGAACAGCGCCACCGTGCTCGTGCTCAGGCTCTCGATGAAGAGCTTGCCCGCCCAGTCGCCGCCCTCGCGCCACACCGGGAAGATCGTGGTCAGCCGCGCCGGGTAGGGCGGAGGCACGACGCCGCACAGGAGGCCGTCGGCGGTGACGTGCACGTCGCGCGCGTTCATGGGCGTCCACTTGGAGTAGTCCTCGTTGCTGTGATTTTTTGTCAGTCATTGTGGGAAACGGGACACACACGTGGCCGAGCTCGATGAGTACCTGAAGGCGAGGTCGTAGGTGGAGAACCTCGACTCGAGCGCGATGTCTGACCGCAAGTACATGCACACGGTGAGGTTGGCCTGGAAGGGAGAGACAACAACGTCAGCCTAAAGTCGCCGAGGGAGGGTTGGAGATTCGCGCTGACCTCAGCCGTGGTGGAAACGATCTGGCCGGCCTGGCCGCCGCTGGTGAGCTCGATCAGGAGGCCGTCGCCGATCAATTGGCCCACGATCACACCGTGCGAGTTCTGACGCCGACGATACGTCAACGTGAGACTGCGTTCTCAAGAAACGTCGCGGTGAGTTGCGGACGTGTGTACCTCGATGATGGCGTAGCCCTCGGGCTTGCTCTCGATGGCCTTGACGAAGATGTTGGACACAAAGGTCGTGTCGCCCTCCTTCTGGAATTGGGACGCCGACACCGTGAACACGTTGACGTCGACGCAGGCGGGCGAGAAGGCCAACTCGCGGTTCCACGACACCAGCCCGGCGCCGGGCAACTGCAATCGACCGCGACCACAGGAAGAGGCACGGAGGTCAGGCGAGAGGACTTGGCTTCAGCCCAACACCGCAGCGGGGCGGGGGGAGGCGAACCGTCAGGTGGAACTCGGTGTGCGAGCACGTCCGCGAGACGCCGGACGTGACGCCCACGTCCAGGCCGCAGCTGCCTTCGCCCTCGGGCGAGTCCATGCAGGAGCAGGTCAGCGCGTCAAACAGGTTCGTCAGGCGGTTGTATCTGCGCGGCCAAAGCAGAAAGAGAGGACGGTGAGCTGTGTGGCTCGAGACTCGTCGCACGAGGTCAGCGGGGAACTGCGCACCGGCAGAACTGGTCCGACTTGAGCTGCGTCAAAAAGTTGGAGAATTGCGAGTCGGAGCTGAGGGCCGAGTAGGCGTCGAGGCTAAAGTCATTGACCAACCGCTTGTTGTACTGCGTGGTCCAGTTGCGCTGCTTCCACTCGTAGCCCTGCCACTGGCCGCCCTCGTGCCACACGCCGGAGCGCCAGTTGTAATAGGGCGTCGGGACGCCGCCCACGGCCAGGCACTCGCTCTCGTTCTTGGGCGACAGGAAGGCCATCGTGGGCGTGCCCATCAAGCCCTCGGCATAACTGTTGCGCTTCTCATAGCAGCCCATTCCTGTGTTGTCCCCCAATGGGCTGTCCGTGAGCTCAGGCGCTTCTTTGGCCAAGGGCAGCCAAGAGGAGGTGGCGGTACCGTAGGCCAAGCACTCGCTCTTGTTGGCGGCCGGGCGCATCCAGCGCGGCGTGCCGTACTTGGGCAGCGAGGCCAGGCAGTCGGCCTCGGAGTATATGTAGTAGTCGATGCATCCGACGCGGGCCTGCTTGGTCCAGGCCGGGCAGGAGACCGTGACGCCCAGCTGGTCCTCGGTCAGCTGGAACGGGAAGACGCACACGCCGTCCCTGCAGTGGTCCAGACGGTTGAGCTTGCAGCCAAAAACGAGCGTAAAGGGCCACCAAAAGAGGAGAGGCGAGGTACAGCGGAGTGACGGGGTCGCCCGTGGTGATGTTCTTGTGGACCAGGTAATTGGTCAGCTCGGTATCATCGCACTCGCCAGCGGCCTCGCATTCGGTCTGGTTGGCGCACGCGCCGCTCCCGCAGCTGACCGAGCACCAGGGCAAGCTCTCACACAAGGCCTGATGTCACGCTGACGTCAGCACGTGTTCCGGTGGTAAAGAGCGAAAGCGATGGGAGGGGGGGAAGAGCGAAGGTATCAAGCGTGCCTGGTTCACTCCCTGACCGTGAGGGTAGCACGAGCCCGCCGCGCAGGTACTGGCCGAGTCGAGGCTGGGCAGGCGCCAAGCAAACTCGTGGTTCCAGTAGACCAGCGAGCCAAATTGGCTATTGTAGCACTGCTGGAACGTGCGGTAGGCCTTGAGGATGCACGTTTGGGACAACTCGTTCCACCTGTTTGTTGGCGGAACCAAGTGGCGTCAGAGAACAAGCTCCCGAGGCGAGACGGGATCGTCTTTGGGAGGAGACATACATGCACGGTCCGTCAAAGAGTTGCTCGCAATACTCAAGGGTGCAGAGGGTCGGGTAGCCGGACAGATGGCAGTAGCCATCGGTCACCACCTGCATCCCGCCAAAGGCGTCTTCCTGTGATGCGTGCGAAAGGGAGGAGACATGAACATCACCGGCCACTCGAAGAAGAAGAAGGAGAAGGAGAAGGAGATCAGTTGCTACCTTGATGCGCAAGTAGTCACGGTCGCCTAAATACCACGGGTTGGGATTGGTGCTGCCAAAGCTATCGCTGAGACACGACAGTGGATCGTAGAGCAGGTTCGCATCAAACACGCACTCCTGCTTGATATAGTTTCTTCACGGCGAGTCACCACACACGGAAGGTCAGCAACGCGACTCGACAAAGTCAACAACAACTGACGTACGAGTAGACGGAGCCCGGGAACAGCTGCTTCCAATACTCGCACCCGCGAATGTTGTCAAGAATGTTCCTGTCGCCAACCATGTAGCAGCCTTGGTAGAGCGACACCTGAGTGTGTTGGTAAAATAGTGAAAGGCTATTCAAATCTCCTATTTTTATTTTTATTTATAAAATAGAAAACAAAAGATCATTGGCTACGCACCTCAACACAGGACTCGGGGTTGTCCGGCGAGCAAAGCCCACAAAAGTGGTCTGGCTCGCTCGGGACGACCGGGTACTGCATGTTCATGCAGTTGTCCTCACAAAACGGATCCCTGTCGCAATGTTGTTGGCCCATGAGCTCGATGCGCCTTCGAGGCACTCCTGGCCAGGAGTGGAATGGAGCCGCACCTCTTGCTGGCGTTGAAGGGCTTGATCTGGCAGGGAGCCCAGTTGCAGCTGGGCGAGCCTTCGCAGTGGCCGGTCAGCGGATACATGTCGATCTCCGGCGTGCCCTCACACGTCGCTGCACGCAGCCGGGCCCCCGTAGAATTCTCGTGAGTCCAAGTCCAGGCCGAGCTTCACCCCGAGCCGAGACGATTCTACGTACGCGCGGTCACGTTGGCCATGAAGATGTCGAAGAAGGCCTCGCCCTCTGACTGCTCATCTGAGATCATCGTCGCGATGCGAGTTAGCGATGGGCCGCACGCAACATCGGTGTGGTGTGTCCGAAGTCGTACCAGACAGGCCCCAGAGCGTACGGATGTAGGTCTTCTCGTTGTCGCCCATGTGTTCCACCACGCACTGTGGGCAAGCGCGACGGCCGGTCAGACAAAGGCTAGACCCTTGAGGCGGGCAAGAGAAGGGAGGCACCTGCGCGAGAAGTAGGTTCTCGGTGGCGGTGTCATGGGGCACGTGCGAGCACGAGCCGCCCCATAGGCACGTCGAGTTGGTCGGGCAGTCGGTGTCCCCCAGGCACGCGATCGTGCATCGGTGGAAGACCGTGCAGCTCTGGCCGTAGATGCAATCGGCATCCGAGTCGCAATAGGTGCCCAGCACTTTGGCTTCGCACTCTGTCCAGTGATCGTACACGGTCTTGCCACCAGCCTGCGCATGCCGCGCCACGGTTTGGGTTGGTTGCATTCGAGACAAAGGTGAGGCCACCCAGACGGGACGCACGCACCTTGACGATGTCGGCGGCGCAGTTGCGCGTGGGATCGTCGGCCAGCGAGAGTGATTCGGCGTAGTCATCGAGCGAGAGATAGACACACCCGGGCTCCACGTCGCACATGGCCTCCACGCGCGATTGGAGGGCTTCGTACTTGGTCACGGCAAAGGTGACCTCCCGGTCCATACAGACCTCGTCCCACAGCCTGCGCACCAAGACATCATCGTCAGCAGGCCCATCTATGACACAACACGGGCTCCAATCATGCGAGCGCTCGTACAAGAAGTTGCAGCATGGGTCGGCCGAGGCGTTGAAGGTCGGATCGACGGATGAGCAGCGCGTACTGGGCTGCGTCGCGTTGTACGTTCCCGTCTTCCGCACAAACTGCTGCTCGGCCCATGACTGGCAGCCGACCCATCCGTCCCTGAGAGGTTCCATTCAACATACCGCGGCCGTCAGGCCTCCGTCTCGACACCAATGCACGAACGAGGGAAGAAGAAGGCTTGGCGTACGAGGCGGCGTAGGCGTTGGAGTAGTACAAGAGCTCAAAGTAGTTGTCGCTGTTGGCCGTGTCGTAGAGCTTGTTGAGGCTCTCCAGGCCCTCGGCCACCGCTTTGAACTTGGCCCGGTCGCACTCGGGCTGCCAGGTCTCGAGCGTCGCGTTGGCCTCCAACAACTGCCCCCACAACAGCCACGCCATTACTACTCTCCGTCTGGACCGGTTGCGAACCCCAACAAGCTGGAGAGCTTCGGCCTTACCTCGCCAGCAGCGTTGGCCAAGTTCATGAAGGAGACGCTGCAGCCCTCCAGCGACGGGTCGTGCTGCTTTACAAGTCCGCGCGGGAGCACCTCCTGGACCATCCTCTCGAAGGAGAACTGGGCGTCGTTGCTTTTGAACGTGATGCCGGGAAGTCTGCGTTGTGTATGATTGGTCAAATTTTGCGCCCAAAGAGAAGACAGGTTCGGTGGCAAGTCGTACGGATCTTGGCCGCGCTGCGCAAAGTAGTGCAATCCCGTATCGTTGGAAGGGAGAGTGGCTCTGCGCGGGGGACGGCCAAGCCTTGTGGTTAGACCTCAAATTGCACACCGAGATGAAGCATTCTATGGTACGTACTCGGTGTAGAGACAGCTGTCTGTGGCTTGATTTGTCGAGCACTGGGAAGTCCCGCAGGTGACGGTCAATTGTGCTGATGATCGGTCGGTGAAGGTGACCCATGCAGGCAAGACCAATCAGAGATCATTGTAAATCAAACGTGGGGAAGAGTGTGGGGAAAGAGACGGTACCCATCTTGTAGAAGTATTGTACAGGGAGGAGCTCGTCCATGTCGTAGACAAAGAGCTCATACGTAACGTCGGACGCGGCCTCGACGCTCAGATACAGGGGCCTGTTGCCGTTGAAGATGGGGTTGCTCGCCCCGCAGCACAGCGTGCTCAGGACCGGGCGGCTGGCGTCGGCCGAGGACCACTGATGACGCGCCTCCGTGGGATAGTTTTGCGTGTTCTGGCCCAGCCACAGCAGCGGGCTGCCAGACGAGGGGAAGGCCACGATGGCCAGGTTGGAGCACGGCCGAAAGGCGACGGCGTAATACTTGATCTCGCCCTTTTTGAGTGTGGCCGCGTCGTAGCCAGGACCTGTAGTGGACCACCATCATCATGACCAGCATCGTAAGACCAGAAAAAAAGAGCCGAATGATGAGAACGACCACCGAACCTTGCGTTATGTTGAGGCACGTCTGGTTGACCAGGCAGGTCGGACCGGTGTAGGGCATGCTGCTGTCGCACGAGGCGCTGCAGACGCTGGAGGAGCAACCCACCAAGCCACTTGCGTTGAAGATATACATGCTCTCATTGAAGTAAACGTCCCCATAGTCGAACGTGTAGCCCGTGCCCACCTCTGCTCGCAGTTTGCCGTGTGCTTCGGAATTATTGCATTATCGCCAATGGCGGAACGGCTGCTCGTCGGAGACAATAGAGGGAAAGATAGAGAGAGAGAGAGAGAGACAAAAGGGAGGTTGAGAAGAGAAGGGAGACGCACCCGAGGCTTGCCTCGCCGAGTGACGGGCCGAGATAATGGCTGGGGCCGGGGCGGCGACGTCGATCATCACCAGCAGCAAAATGGCCAGTTTGGCCATGAGCCCAAAGGCCATGAGCTTTGTCTTTGGCACCATACCTGCGAAAGTACCAGCGCAAAGGTCCGTGGTCGTCCGTGGCTCGCCTAGCTAGACCTTTTTAACACGCCAGCGAAATGGGTTTGCACTTGTGGTCTTGTGGTGATAAGGAAGTGATGATGTTCGTATGTTTCTGACAGCCGACAGCCGAGCGGAGAGACGTTGGTGCACTCCGCCGATGCCTTGAAAATTCACAGTTTGCCCTGGACACCGGTGTGCAGGGCACACGCCATCGGTTGGCGATGGGCACAATCGCATGACAGGTGATCGCGTCCCTGCACAGCAACTGGGGTTCATGGCAGAAGTCCGGCGACCGTCAGAGAAAAAGACAAAAATGATGTTTTCTTCCTGTCTTTGTTGCTGTAGAAAAAATCTTGCGGACCCAATTTGTGTTGCTCCACCAGCGGACGCAGAACAACCACAACAGAAATGAGGGCGCCTTCTGTGTGGTCCCCCAACCCTTTCTCCAAACCACATCACATCGCGTTCACCTACCATTACAAGCTTAGCAATGGCCGCACCGAAGCCGAGATGGGGAGGCGCCCCGACTGACGTTTGCAAGGGCTGTGGAAAGAGGGTGTACCCCGCCGAGAAGCTGCAAAGTGCGTTGGCTATCCTGCACGTCGCCTTCCGACACCGACTGAAGCATCTTGCTAACAACTTCGGCAGTGGAGGGTCAGATTTGGCATGGTGATTGCTTGCGATGCAAGGAGTGCAACAAGAAGATCACTGGCGCCAACTGGGGTGGCTTCGTCCCTCCGGACAACACGGCCTTCTGTCGCGTGTACGTGCTCTTCGCTCTTTGTCGCTTTCTTTCTTTTGCGGTCGTTCCCTTCTCACGTCATGTTTGCCGGTCAATGTAGGCACTATGACCGCCTGGTGGCGGCCAAGGGAAACTCGGTCTCCTTCAGCTCCAGCGTGGTTCAGCACCCGAGCGGCATCTCCAGGACCTAAAGAGCTCTCCAACGAGAAGCCCTTCCCTCTGTGCAAAAACAAACCAATCTTGTACACAACTAGGCGCATACGCAGTCAGTAAATAGAAAGTTCTTGTGTAAAACGTTGAGCACATGCGGGAGCCTCGACGACACAAACGCGGTCACTGCGCGGGAGACTACGTCGGTAAAAGGGAAGAGTAGAGTCCGTCCTTGAAGGTGGACAAGACCCGCTGCTCGATGGCCGCCTTGGGCGCCTCCCGCTTGGTCCAGATTTGGCACTGCTCGAAGCCCTGGGCCAGCAGGATCTCGATGCCCTCGACCACGCGCACTTCCCTCCTCGCCGCGCCCTGCTCTCGGCTTCGTCGCACTTGCTCGAGAAGCGGCGTGAAGCGAGGCCAGTAGACCAACTCGACCACCACCAGCGGCCGGCCGCCCTCACGGAAGAAAACCTCCGGCAGAGTGAAGTCGGCGGAGGGCGGGACCGTGCTGATGATGATGTCGACCTCGTCGGCCAGCCGCTCGAGTTCGGCGGGGGTTGACGGGAGGCTCTTTACGGTCGCTCCGTCCCCAAAGCGCTCGGCCAGATGCTGTGCGCGCTCTGGCGTGCGGTTGAAGATGTGGAACGCGGCGCCGAGCTGGGCGAGCGCATAGCAGGCGGCGTGGGCCGTGCCGCCGGCACCGATGACCAGGCCCACCAGGCCTCCGCCTGGCTCGGCGGACTTACCCGCGGCGGCCAGCCGCTGGCGGGTTAGGTGGTAGATGGCCAGCCAGTCGGTGTTGTCGCCCAGCAGGCGCCCGCGGCTGTCCTTGCTCACCGTGTTGACGGCGCCGATGGCCTGCGCCGCGGGCGAGATCTCGTCAAGGAAGGGCATGATGGTCTGCTTGTGCGGCATGGTGACCGAGCCGCCGCCGGTCTTTCGGTCATGCAGGGAGATGACCACCCGCTTGATGTCCTTTGTGTCGCACAGCTGATAGCGCCAGCCGGAGATCCCGAGCGATTCAAAGCCCGTGTTGTGGAGCAGCGGCGAGGGCGAGTTGCCGATGGGGGAGCCGTAGAGGTAGTACTGGCTGCCGTCGGCCACTTCAGCCTCTCTGCCAGCAGCCGAGTCGCTGTGAGCCTTGGCCTGCTCGATGAATGCGCGGATCTTGGCCACGTCCTTGACTCCCTCTGTCTCTACACCACTTGATACCTGCCAACAACATAGAGAACAAGAAAAAAAGTTAATAGAGTGAAAAACGAAAACGAAAACGAAAGCGAAAACGATAGCGAAAACAAGAATTAAATTGTAAATAAAAACACGATCGTACATCAACACCCAACGGAGAGGCGGAGCTAACCGCGGCAGCAACATTCTGTGGTCCGAGACCGCCTGCCACGAAGATGGGCGTCTTTGCCTGGACACCCTGCGCGATCGACCAGTCGAACGCTCGCCCTGCAACATATATCGTTAAACTCCGATTGGTTGGTTGTGAACCAGTAAAAGTGGAGGGGCCGTACCAGTTCCCCCGAGGGCGTGCGGGTCGTAGGTGTCGAGAAGGATACCAACGACGTTGTTGCCTGCAAAGCCGCCAATGATGTTGTTGAGCTCGTCGGCCTGCGCCGTGACGTGGATCGCCTTGAGGCAGGGCTTGGCCAACTGGCGGGCCAGCTCGGGGCTCTCCTTGCCCGACAGCTGGATCAAATCCAAAGGCGTGGCCTGCGCCACCTCGTTGATGGAGGCCGCCTGACATGCACGCCGCCGCCACGGTATTGTGAGTTCACCCAACCACGCACATAAAAGCCACGGCCACATCGAGGACGACGCACGTCGTTGTCAGCAAATACGCCCACGACGAGCGGTCGCTTCTGCTCGGCGGTCGTGCGCAGCTTGGCGGCCCACGCGGTGAAGCTCGTGTCCTCGCCTGCGCTCTCCAGCGTCGCGATGGTGGATTGAGTCTCGCGCGCTGCGCGCCACTTGTCGAGCGCAGAGGTGATCTCGCGTGCTTGCTCGATCGTGACCTTGCGCTTGGACTCGGCAAAGACGAGGCCGATCAGATCGGCGCCGGCTTCGGCTGTGGCCAAGGCCGTGGCTACATCTCGCACGCCACAGATCTTGACCAGAGGCGCTGGCGGCTCGCCCTTGAGCTCACGGATCTTGGCCGCTGGGTCAGCTGCGCGCATAAGCGACTCGCCCACGAGAACGCCGCTCACGCCAGCGCGCTCAAAGTGCTCGACGTCGGCCCGCGTGGCGATGCCGGAGAGCGCAGTGAAGAGCACGCCGTCGGCCGAGTGGGCCACGTCTGCGAGCAGGCGGTTGGTGGTGTTGAGGTCGACGCTGAAGGTGTGAAGGTTCCTGTTGTTGATTCCGATCACCTGCCCTCGGCGTCAGCTGACCAGCCAGACAACAACGCGTGCGATGGAAACGTACTTTAGAGCCCACGCGCAAGGCCACCTGCATCTCGTTCTCGTTGGCCGTTTCGACCAGCGGCTCCATGCCGAGGCTGCGCGAGCACTTGAGCAAGTGCACGAGCTCCGACTCAGCTATTGATTAAGTGTTAGAATCATTCCAAGAAAGATAGGGACAGCACTAAACGACTAAGCGTGCGTACTGAGGGCAGCGACGATGAGGAGAACGGTGTCGGCGCCGTAGTAGCGCGCCTCGTAAATTTGATACTCGTCAAGCACAAAGTCCTTGCGGAGGAGGGCCGGTCGCCGCTCCTCGCCCATTTCTGCGATCGTCTCTCGGATGGCGCACATATCATCGAGCGTGCCTGGCCACGAGCATCACGCCATCGTGATCACGAAGTCAGTCAGGTGCTCGCCCAGGGTCATTTGAACAAGCAAGGCCTTGACGAGTGTACCCTTGAACCAGGTGGGCTCGGTGAGGCAGGAGATCACCGACGCGCCCGCCTCGGCGTAGAGTCGGCCTTGCTTGGCAGCATCGATGCCTGGACAATTGCGGTAAGGTAGAGGTCAAGAAGAAGAAGAAGAAGGCAACAAGAGCATACCCGGGGCAATGTCGCCCTTGCTGGGCGAGGCGCGCTTGACCTCCGCCAAAACGGCGACTGAAGGGCTGGCGGAAAGGATGCGCGAAGGAAAGTTCACCAGCGGGAACGCGGGTCCACCACGCACGTTCACCTTACGCTCCACGACCAACTGCTTCAGTTCGTCCAGTGGCAGCTTGCTTCGAGCTTCCTCCACATCTTTGCGCCTCTGCATGTCACGTGCACAACGATGGGTACAAAAGAATTATTTCCACTCTTCGTTCAGCTGGCGACTTAGAAGTGAAAAAACACCTGTGCGCAAATCTTCTCGAGGATCGATGCCATGTCGCTACTGCTGCTCGAGTGAGCGCACAGAACGAGCGCTGATCTTCTCTGCCTGCTCGAGCCCAGAATGAATGGAATGTCCTAATGTGTCATGGCTTTTGAGGAATGTCAACGTGCCGAGAAGGCACATAGTTCGCGAGCACACCAGTCGGGCCCAGAATAAAAAAAACACATTTCTGAAGCGAAAGCAAGACGGGAGATGAGCACCTTCGGCAGAGCGTTCAGAGTGACGACTTTCGGTGAGTCCCACGGAGGCGGCGTTGGCTGCATCATCGGTACTTTTTACCTCGC
The DNA here is from genome assembly GCA_002179805.1 of Acanthamoeba lenticulata. Lineage (NCBI taxonomy): Eukaryota > Discosea > Longamoebia > Acanthamoebidae > Acanthamoeba > Acanthamoeba lenticulata. Next base: position 31,992 of record NAVB01000670.1, read on the forward strand.
TTATGTCGAGTGTGATCTAGATCCTAGCGCAGTGCATCTCGTTTGCTTGCTCGGCTCTGCCGGCTGTTCGCTAGACCTGCACAACTTGGCAAGTTGTTGCTTGCGCTGGCCCACGCTAGCGCTGAATCAATCTGTGGAACAACTCTGCCTTACTCCTTGTGTTGTCTACATAGATGGTGTGCCACCGTGTCTCCCGCTGACAGAGGCCGACATCCAGCCGCAGCTCAACCGTCGCCGGCCTGGCCAAAGCGCCCTCACCACACCGGTACTGCCCTTGCTTCGTGTACACATGTCTACCAACGTCGAGCCCCATTCATTTTTGTTCTTCTTCTGCAGCGCAATGAGGCGGACCAGGTGCGCATTCAGGCCGGCACGGAGAACGGCTACACGCTGGGCTCGCCCATCAGCTTGTTCGTCGCCAACCAGGACCAGCGTCCTGTCGACTACTCGGGTGCGTTGACGCATTGGCATTTTCTTTGGCTACAATTTTTTGATTGATTTGTACCCGTTGGTGGCGAGCAGACATGTCCAAGGTTCCGCGCCCGTCGCATGCCGACTACACGTACCTGGCCAAGTACAACATCAAGTCGTCCTCTGGTGGCGGTCGTTCGTCGGCCCGCGAGACCATCGGCCGAGTCGGCGCCGGCGCTGTCGCCGAGAAGTGGCTCAAGCTCAAGGTTGGACTGCACACGCGCCGGCCGCAGAGCCCTCGAGATTTGCGACTAACATTGTTCGCTGTTTTTTTTTTTTTTTTGGCTTGTGGACTTGTCCAGTACGGCGTGGAGATCGTGGCGTGGGTGAGCTCTATCGGGGACCAGGGAATCGAGCGGGAGCTCGACCTGAACACCATCTCGCGCGAGGACGTTGACAAGTCGCTTGTGCGCTGTCCTGACGATGAGGCCACCGCCAAGATGATCGAGGTACGTCGCCTGGTGAGAAAGGCACAGGGACGTGACGTTCATAACCTGATGTGGCTTTTATTGGCGTTGTTGTTTTGACGACAGATCATCGAGGCGTGTAAGAGCGACAAGGACAGCATCGGAGGCGTGGTCACTTGCGTCTGCCGCAACGTGCCGACCGGCCTAGGCGAGCCCTGCTTCGACAAGCTCGAGGCCATGCTCGCCCACGCCATGCTGTCAATCCCGGCCACCAAGGGCTTTGAAATCGGAAGCGGCTTTGCCGGTACGTGGAAGCAGTCTTCGTGACGCAACTGAGCTCTACTTTAACTCACCGCCGGGCGCGACAGGCACGCGGATGCGCGGCAGCCGGCACAACGACCCGTTCGTGGTAAAGACGGGCGCTGACGGCAAGAAGCGTCTGGGCACGTCGACCAACCACAGCGGCGGCATCCAGGGCGGCATTACCAACGGCGAGCCCATCGTCTTCCGGGTTTGTTCTCATTCCCCCCTCCCCCCAAGGCTTCGCTTTCGTTTTCGTTTTCATTCTTTCTTCTTTTTTATTTAAATGACATAAATGTTAATGAATGAATGGGTGGACGTACAGGTGGCGTTCAAACCGCCGGCGACGATCAGCCAAGCGCAAAAGACCAGCGAGTATGGCGGCAACGAGGCCGTGCTCGAGGCTCAGGGCAGGCACGACCCGTGCGTGGTGCCGCGTGCCATCGCGATCGTCGAGGCCATGGCCGCCCTCGTCATCGCCGACGCTGCGCTGCTCCAGCTTTCCCGCAGCGCGTCGCTCGTCAGCGCCGAGCCCGTCATTGCTTGGGAGATCTGAGCAAGCCAGCAAACAAGCATGCTTGTGATGAAACAACAATTTTTCTCGTTTATTTGGGTTCACTTCCATCGTCAGACGAGCGGAGTCGGGGCCTGTTCGTGCCATCGGTAGTCGAGCACCTGAAGGAGTGGGAAGCCCTTGTCGCGGCTGATGTCGACCAGCTCGAACCACTCCTTTGCCTTGGGCCACTCATCTCCTGTTCGCCCCCACGACCACAGGACGTCAGCACACAGCGCGCGAGGACAGAAGGCGAGAGAAGGCGAACCGTTGATGGTGCTGATCACCGCCACATGAATTCGTGGCTCAAAGTTTCTCCTGTCGAGTTGGTTGTGCTGTAAGTCTCTGATCTCTCTCTCCCCCGCCCCCCAAGCCAGACGACCACGACCACGCACCGGTCGACGACCAAGCAGGCGAGCTGAACGGACGAGATGACCTCCACGGTCTGCTCCTGTCCCTCAACGTCCTCCACCGTCCCTTCGCTGTCGTGCTCAAGCGCGCGTCCCCTTTTTTGTTTGGGTTGCGGCAAAGCATTGGCGTCAGTCACGCTGTGATTGGCCCCAGGGACCAGGCAAGGACGTACTTGCCGGCAGCCTTGGCCGTGAATACGACTTGGCGCGAGATGCCGATGCTATCGGTCTTCCACTCGCCCACCTTGGCACGCCAACGGCCGGCTGGCAGGAAGATGTGGGGCCAGTCGCGCCAGCGCGCCGAGGCAAAGGCCCGCCAGAAGGAGCTCAGGCTCACCGGCAGGATCGTGTCGGTCTTGTTCACCGTCGTCGGCGCGCTGCGCTCACGCCAGGCCACCAAGACGTCAGTGATCGCCAGCCAAGGGCAGAGGTGGGACGCGACGAGCGCACTTGGGCGTGAGGCCGTGGGCCAAGAGGAGGTCCATCGACTGGCGCGCACGCAGGAAAAGGGCCGCCATGGCCTCGGGCAGCTCGGTGTGGGCCCGCATGCCAAACTCGCTCTCGAGCCGCGCCATCTCGCGCTGGCGGGCCACGTCCTCGTTGGACGTGCGGAGGCCCAGCGTGGGCGACGGCTGCTGCCGGCTCGACAATGTCGACATCGAACTGCTCCTCGACATCGTCGTCGTTGTCGTGGTGGTCGCGACGAGGGGGAAGCAGCTGCGGGCTTGAGCGCACAGCGAGGAGAGGCTCAGGTAGCACTCCTGCATGGCCGGATCTGGCATGCCGCTGATGTACGTCTGCAGCGCGGTCGGTGGGTGAGACGTGGGAACGACCAGGAGGAGGTGGAGGAGGGGGGCGTACACGGCCCATGGGGGTGAGCAGGTAGATCAGGGCTTTGCTGCCGCCCGAAGTCAGGCCCACGTCCTCGATGGCTGCCAAGTCGATCTGGGTCTGGCCAGGAAAAGCGAAGGAATGGTGTCAATGTGGGATTTTCAACCCAAGAAGAGGATGAATGCTCATACGATGGTGGCTGAGGCACGGCGGGAGCCGGTAGGATGGAAACACAACGAGGTGGCGAAGACGTGGAGGTCACCTCTTCTCTTCGTCTTCGATCCCGGGGACCTCCACTTGCACTTCCAAGCTGAAGGACAATTAGAGCGAGGGAGACAACACTGAGACAACGCACGAACCCTTCAAGCACGCCTGTCCCGGATGCAGGAAACACTCCACCTGCGGCGCGGTCTGGACAGGGACTGGAGCTTGTATGACGCCGTACGGGAAAGTCGTGGCGGGGGCTGAAGGGGCCGCCAGCGCACCACCTTGGGCGGGAGGCCCAGAGGTAGAGGAGTGAGAAGAACCCATGTAGTTCGGTCAAGAAGAGAGGAGAATGCAGCAGAAATGGGTCCGTTCAATAGTCAGGTTCTTTCGTCGAGTAAGAATATCGGCACGGTCGGGTCTTTTGGCTTCTTGTTCGCTCTGCGTTATCGTTCGGCAGTGCCGACATGACTTCGCCACGCGCTTGGTCGGGCATATGCCGCTTCGCGGCGATTTCGGCGTGATTTGGCCGGAACTGCTACAGTACAAGAAACTGTTAATGGCCACATCATCGAACAAGATGGCTTGCCGACAACTACAGTAGGCTCGGCAAGTGAAGCACGAAGCATCGGGCCCTTTGCCTTGTGTGGCCATTTGCGAAAGCCCCGATGACGCCGTTCGCAACTGTTTGACCAACGAATAAAAGCGCAAAGAACAAAAGGAAATATAAATTTTCCCCTTTCTTAAATTAATTGCGCCTGCAAGAACGAACACCAGCGGCAGAAGCTTCTTGCTCAGCGTTGGCCCATGGCGGAAAAGACGGGCTGGTTGTGGAAGGAGGGTCACGTGCGCAAGGTACGTATCCTTTGTGGATTTTTGGTTGATCTTCCCTCCTAAATCTCGTGGTGTGGTGGCATGCGTGTGATAGTCGTGGCGGCACAGATGGTTCGTACTGAAGCCCACTGAGCGCACATTGCTCTACTACAAGAAGCAAGATGAGCCCGACCTTGGCCGGGTACGAACTTATCCGTTGTTTTTTTTTTGTTTTTTTTTTGTTTTTTTTTGTTTTTATTTTTAACGCAATGCGTTTGTGCCTTCAGCCCCCGGCCGGCGTGGTCGACCTCAGGAGCTACCTCATCGAGAAGGAAGTGGGCGTGCCAGACCGCAAGTACTGCTTCAAGGTGGTTACGCGTTGCCATACCAAGGCCGACACGCTTGCTGCTCCGGCTTCCTTCTTCTCACGTTGATCGTTGCTGTTTCCCTGGCCTGCGCCCACAGATCACCACGCCGGTCAAGATCTTCCTCATCGAGGCCCCCGACGAGTGCTGCCGCGACGAGTGGATGGACGCCATCTCCGAGGTCGGGACCCGCGTCGCGACGGCCGAAGAGGAGCTGCGGCGCAAGGAGGTCAGGCTCCGCCGGGAGGAAGAACAAAAGAAGGAAAACGACGAGTTCACCAAACAAAAGGTCCCCTCCTCGTCTTCATCATTTCCTTTCGCTTTTTACTTCTTTATTCATTTAAAATTTAAAAATTGTACTTTTATTTCTTTAAAATAAATTAATAAATGTGGAAAGCGCAGGAGATGGACAAGCAAGAGCACCAGCACAACAAGCAGCGCCGGCTGCTCAAGAAGAAGCAGCGGAAGGAGGCCTACGAGGCCAAGAAGCGCGCGGTCAAGGAGGGCTACGAGATCGAGCTGAGCCACCAGGAGGAGTGGGCCAAGCTCGAACTCGAGCAACGCGAGTCCCACGAGGACTTGGAGGAGAAGTGGAGGTGACGTCATGCGGTGCCATGCTGACGTCAGCATCAGCGGCAGGCCGGCGGCGCTGACTTGGCGGGAGGGGAGGGGCGACCACAGGGAGCTCGAGAAGTCAGAGGAGCAGCGACAGGCCCAAGACCCGCTGACGGAAAAGGCCAAGCGCATGCAGAAGCAGCTCGAGCGCAAGCAGGTGCGCGAGCAGATGGACCTCCAGCGCAAGCAGGCCCGGCAGGAGCTCAAGCAGCGCCTCCGCCAAGAGGACGAGGTCATGAAGTGCCAGCTCTCCATGGAGGACGACCAGGACGCCCTCCAGGAAAAGCACGGTACGTCCTTCATCATCATCATCGTCGTCTTCATTGTTGTCATCGTTCTTGTCGTCGTCTTCATCATCGTCGTCGTTGGCCGCGACCTCACGGGGAAGGATGTGTCTGCTGCAGAGCTGGAGATGAAGAAGATGAGCGAGCGACAGAAGGAGCAGCGCCTGAGCATGATCCGCAACAACGAGTTGGAGCTCGAGAAGGCGCGCGACGCCATCAAGCTGCGGCGCGAGAAGTTGCGCCTGGCCGACGCCCAGAAGAACGTCAACGCGCAGGACGAGGCGCGCCTGCGCGAGGACGAGGCCATGCGCCAGGCCGCTGACGCTGCGCGGTCCTTGCAGCTCCAGGCCCAGCGCAACCAGGAGGAGGCCTTGTCCGCCTCCTGTGCTGCCGTGCCGTGCCCAGCCGAGGAAGAGGCCTGCTGCTCATCTGGCGACGACGCCGACGACGGCGACGACAACGGCCACTGCAGCCCAGAAGTCGCGACCCAAGACTGCGGCGAGCCGCTGCCGCCGCCTCCGCCTCCGCTGGAGCACCAGGAGTCCTTTGCCGACGTCCCGCTCTGAATTTTGATGAATTTATTTATTGGATATTTTTTTAAAAAATCAGTTAATTCGATTTTTATTTATTGTTTTTTATTGTTTTAAAAAAAGAAAAACCCGCGCTTTAGTGGAGGGTGACGGAAAGGGCCTTGGCGAGGGTGCCCATGTCCTTGTCGCCGCGGCCGCTCATGGTAACGAGGATGATCTGGTCGGGCTTCATGGTCTTGGCCAGCTGGATGGCGTAGTAGACGGCGTGCGAGGTCTCCAGGGCCGGCATGAGGCCCTCCTTGCGCGTGAGCTCGAGGAAGCCCTCGAGGGCCTGCTTGTCGGTCACGGCCACGTACTCGGCCCGCTTGGTCTCGAGCAGCCACGCGTGCTCGGGCCCGACGCCCGGGTAGTCCAGCCCGGCCGAGATGCTGTGCGTGCCCCGGATCTGGCCCTCGTGGTCCTGCAGCAGCATCGTGCGCGTGCCGTGCAGCACGCCCGGCGTGCCCTTGAGCAGCGTCGCGCAGTGCTTGTCGGTGTCCACGCCCTCGCCGGCCGCCTGCACGCCGATGATCCGCACCTCCTTGTCGTTCACGAACGGGTGGAATGTGCCTGTGTCGACCGAAAAATAACAATAAAATCAATTTAAAATGGTTAATAATAAATATTTTGTTTTAGAAAAAAAGAATGAAGTGACGAACCAATGGCATTGCTGCCACCGCCGACGCAGGCCATGACGACGTCGGGCAGGCGGCCGAGCTTCTCGAGCGACTGAGCGCGGGCCTCCTTGCCGATGACGCTCTGGAAGTCGCGGACGAGCGTCGGGAACGGGTGGGGCCCGATGGCCGAGCCGACGATGTAGTGCGTCGAGCGGATGTTGCTCACCCAGTCGCGCATGGCCTCGTTGACGGCGTCCTTGAGGGTCTTGGAGCCGCTGTGCACGGGCACCACCTTGGCGCCGAGCATCTTCATACGGAACACGTTCAGGCTCTGGCGCTCGACGTCCTCGGCGCCCATGTAAATCACGCACTCGAGGCCCAGCTTGGCGCAAATCGTCGACGTCGCCACGCCGTGCTGGCCGGCTCCCGTCTCGGCGATGATGCGCGTCTTGCCCAGACGCTTGGCCAAGATGGCCTGGCCGACTGTCACAGTAGGAAAATGATCATTAGGAATAAAACTCAAATCGTTTCGAGATAATTATAAGAAATAAACAAAAAATAAAAAGAAGTAAAAAAGAAGGAAGTCATTACTGGCGTTGTTAATCTTGTGGGCGCCGGTGTGGCACAAATCCTCGCGCTTGAACCAGATCTGGGCGCCGCCGAGCTCCTTGCTCAGCCGGTCGGCGTGGCACAGCGGAGTGGGCCGCCCGACGTAGTCGTAGTACGACTTGATCTCGGCCAGGAACGTCGGGTCGGCCTTGACCCTGCAGGAACACACCGCACGCAACGCGTCATGCTGACGTCAGCACCAGAGGAATGCCAAACACGCATCGAGCACAGACGCGGACGTACTGGAGATAGGCGCGCTCGAGCTCGTCGAGGGCGGCCATGATGGTCTCCGGGGAGTAGCGGCCGCCGAAGCTGCCAAAGGCCGCCGAGAGCTCGGTCGGCTGGTGCTGGCCCGGGTGGAGCTTGTCGTAGATCTCCTCCTGGGCGGCCTCGACGGCCGGCGGGAGGTTGAGGTCGGCCTTGACGCCGCGGGCCAGCGACTCGATGGCCGCGCGGGCGGCTTCGGCCTGCTGGCCGGCGGGCGCCTCACGGATGACCTTGACCAGCTGCGACCCGACGACGACGGCCTCGCCCAGCTTGGCCACCTGCTCGACGTGCGTGCGCTGGCTGATGCCAAAGCCGACGGCCAGCGGCCATTTGACGTGCTGCCGCACTCGCTCAATGAAGCCGCCCAGCTCGTCCGACAGCTGCGTGCGGCCGCCGGTCACGCCCAGCAGGCTCACGCAGTAGATGAAGCTGTCGGCGATCGTGTTGATGTAGCGCAGCCGCTCGTTGCTCGTCGTCGGCGCGATCAGCGGAATGAACGACCTGCACATACAAGAATAACGAGAATTAAATATTTTTGTGAATTTTGAAAAGAATAAACTAAAAAAATATTGTGTTTAAAAAAAGAGAAAAATGGAACGCACAGCTTTGACTCACGGCACTGCTTGCGGAAATCCTCGCTGGCCTCGGGCGGGAGGTCAACCACGATGAAGCCATCAATGCCTGCACGCGTGGGGCGCGGTCAGCAGCACGTTTGACCGCAAGGTTTGAGGAGGAGAAGAAGGAAGAGGAGAAGCGCACCGGCCTCCTTGGCCGCTTGGACAAGCTTGTGCTCGCCAAAGGCGTGGAACGGGTTGTAGTAGCCCATGAACACGACCGGTACAGTGAGGCCCTGCTCGCGCGCCTCCTTGACGTACTGGAGCGATCGGGGCAGGGTCACACCGTTGGCCAGCGCAACTGCACGCGTGCGTGGCCCCCAATGAGTAAGGGTTAGCGCACCAGAACTGGTCCGCGGAAGTCAACGTGCGGCAGCACAAAAACGCGCCACTCGGCTTGCTCCAGGATTTATTCCTTTACACAAGATTATTACTATTATTTGCTATTTTTGTTGTGGGGTGGTGTACCGACAGAGGCTTCCTGGATGGTGGGGCCGTCCGCAAGGGGGTCAGTGTGTGGAATGCCGAGCTCAATGAGGTCAGCGCCGCCCTGCTGGAAGGCGAGGAGCAGTGGCACGGTGGCTTCCAGTGTAGGGAAGCCAGCAGGTATGAAAGGCACGAACACAGGCCTGCCCTCGGCCTTGGCCTTCTCAAATGTGCTCAGAATACGCTCAGACATGGTGTGTGTGCCTCGAGAGAAGGTTGCGCAAAAGTACAAGAGGCGCGAGAAGAAAATAGATCTGTCTGTGCACAAAGATTCGTGACAAGCGTTTGCTTTTGCCTGTCGGCGACAGACATTTTTTCCGGTATTCTCCGTGTGGTGTAAAATATTTCAAACATGTGCTATTAGGATGAACGTGAACGGTTTGAATACGTTCGTGGTCTAGAATTAATAAGAGAAAGCGCAGGTCTGCGTGGAGTTCCAAGATTAATCCGTAAACTGCTCGCTCCCTGATTGCTGGCGTAAAAGGCAAACGAAGGTCCCTGCAGTGCTCATCTAGGCCCAGTGCCAGCTCGGGGTCAACGCGGCCAAACTCGCCAGTTTTTATTTTTATTTATTTCACTCGATCAGCATTCAATTTTAAAGATCGCTTTCTGAGCAAAACGCGCACAAGATGACGCACCAGTGCACACCCACCCTCGAGCAAGTACAGCACCTCGTGGCTAAGCCCGATCGTTCCGCAAACCTCGTGGCCATATGCTACGAGACCGACACCGGCAACGAGACGCCCACGGCGGCCTTCCTAAAGATCCGGCGCACGGGCGAGGCGACGGCCACGGACGGTTCCAAGAAGGACAACCTGGCCTTCATCTTTGAGCTCTCGGAGAAGAATAACCCGATCGTGCTGCGCCATTCCATCGTCTCCACGGAACCCTGGAAGGTGCTGCGCACCGGGCCCGGCTTGGCCCACCACGGCGACCCCCTGGACCACATCAAGCGCGAGCTGGCCCACCACCGGGTGCGGCGTCCCTCCCTGCTCTCGAGCTCGCTGGCTCGTTGGCTCGCGCGCCTGTGCGTCAGCGTTTGTGCGTCGCTGACGTGCCGCGGCTGGTGACACACACGCGCGCGCGCGTGCGTGCAGGTGGCCAGCGAGTACAAGCTGGAGCCGGAGCTGCTCAACGGCGCGGCGTTCGGGTACATCTCCTACGACTGCGTGCGCTACTTTGAGCCGCGCGTGGACCAGCACGCCCAGCCCGATGCCCTCCAGCTCCCTGTACGACGCGCTAGCAGCATCTTCATCATCATCATCATCATCATTTCCAATTTATGACACATGCGGCCGCATGCGTGGTGCAGGAGAGCCTCTTCATGTTTGTGAACTCGTTCATTGCGTTCGACCACGCGACCAAGAAGATGCGGATCGTCGCGCTGTGCTCGCTCGAAGGCGATGTCGACAAGAATTACGGCCTCGCCGTGTCCCGCATCGACGAGCTGCGCGCGCGTCTGGCCAGCCCGGCGGTCCCCTTTGTGGACCATGACCCGACCGGGTCCGCCTCGTCCTCCTCGCGTGCGCCGTGCATCGGCTAGATGGCCAGAGGCTGACCTTGTGTTTGTGTGCGTCCTGCAGGCACGAGGGCGTGTCCAATGTGGGCAAGGCCGGCTACGAGGACATGGTCCGGAAGCTGCGCGAGCGGATCATCGACGGCGACTTGATCCAGGTGGTGCCCTCGCAGCGCGTCGCGCGCCAGATCGGAGTCCACCCGTTCAACATCTACCAGCAGCTGCGCACCCTCAACCCCTCCCGCTACACCTTTTACGTCGACTGCGATGACTTCCAGCTCGGTACGTCATAATTTACATATTAATTTTCCAATTTAATTTTAACAAATTAATTTAAATCTATAAATTTGTTTTTCGTGTACGCAGTGGGGTCATCGCCCGAGATGCTGGTGGAGGTCCACAACCGGGAGGTCACGACGCATCCGATCGCCGGCACGCGCCGTCGCGGCAAGACGCCCGAGGAAGATGACGCCCTCATGGCCGAGCTTCTCGGTACGCATTATTCCTTAATTTTTCAAATTATTATAAAAATATTTCGTAATTTTCCGATTAACGTCCTATTTATATAAAAACAGGCGATATCAAGGAACGGGCGGAGCACATCATGTTGGTGGATCTGGGCCGTAACGACATCAACCGCGTGTGCGTGCCGACGTCGACCAACCTGGACGCGGTGATGATCGTGGAGAAGTACTCGCACGTGATGCACATCGTGTCGCACGTGTCGGGCAAGCTGCGCGACGAGTGCTCGCCCTTTGACGCCTTCCGGTCCATCTTCCCGGCCGGCACCGTCTCGGGCGCGCCCAAGGTCAAGGCCATGGAGTGGATCGCCACCCTCGAGAAGGAGCGACGAAACGTGTACGCGGGCGCGGTGGGCTACTTTGCCTTCACGGGCGACATCAACACGTGCATCGCCATTCGCACGATGACCATCAAGGACGGCACCGCCTACCTTCAAGGTTCGCTCCCCCTTGTTGGCGTTTTTGTCGACGTGGGTCGCTAAAGATGGCGCCACACGATGAACAACATCACGGCAGCCGGCGGAGGCATCGTGTACGACTCGGACCCCGACTTTGAGTACTGGGAGACCGTCCACAAGATGGCCGCGCTGGCCCGCGGTACGTTTGCTGTCTTTCTTACCCGTAAAGGCTTATGATAATCATTATTACGGCTGTTGTTGCCGCAGCCATCGACCTGGCCGAGAAGAGCCCCATCACCGCCGACCAGGCCGTGGCCGGCAGCGGAGGATCGTCGTCGTCTCCACCGTCAACATCGTCGCCGTCGTCTTACAACACCATGTGGACCGAGGCGGACAACAGGACCGGAGGCACGCCCCGCTCCCCGCGCCCGCTCAGAGGATGGTCAAGTAGCTGACGGCGTCACCTTGGGGTCGGTGGCGGGCAGTGGCGGGAGTCATCCTGGCGCAGCACCTGAACATCCCGCAGGGCGTCGTGTGCACGCCGGACGAGAGCAAGCGCGGGCGGCGCACGCTCATGATCGACAACTACGACAGCTTCACGTGGAACCTCTATCAGTACCTTTCCCAGCTGGGCGAGGAGGTAACATCTCCCCCCCCCCCGAACCCCAATCCTTGCCAGGGCATCATGACCTGAGACGTGTGACTCATACGTTTGTTTTCTGCGGCGCGGCAACGTTCATCGTCGTTGTCATCATCATCATCATCAACAGGTGATTGTCCACCGTAATGACAAGATCACGGTCGAGGAGTGTTTGGCTCTGGCGCCCGATCGCCTCGTCATCTCGCCCGGCCCCGGCTGGCCCAAGGACGCTGGCATCTCCTGTACGTACATTCTTGGCATTTTATTTATTTTTAGACGAAATTTGTAGAGATTTACTGACCTATTTGTCGGGGACGGGGCAGGCAAGCTGATCCGCGCGATGGCGGGCAAGGTCCCCATCCTCGGGGTATGCATGGGCCACGAGTGCCTCGTGGAGGAGTACGGTGGCGTCATCGAGCACTGCGGCGAGATCGTGCACGGCAAGACCTCCAACATCCTTCACGACGGCAAGGGCCTCTACCGCGGTACTTGACCACACCTTCCCCTTCATCCTCCCCTTCCTCAGAGCATCAGCCTGACGGTGTCGGCAGATATTCCCAACAACGTGCCGGTGATCCGATACCACTCGCTGGCGGCGCGGCACACGGCCCTTCCGCCTGACTTTGTCGTCACCTCCAAGACGCCCGGTACGAGCTCAGGCTTAGGCCACGAGTCATTCAAGATATTTTATTTATTTATTTATTTTCTATTAGTTTCTTCGCTTTTTTCTTACTGGTGCGGTGCAGGCGGCGTGATCATGGGCATCCGCCACACGAAGCTGCGGCTGGAGGGCGTGCAGTTCCACCCCGAGTCCATCAAGACCGACGACGGAATGGCCATGCTCCGCAACTTTGTCTCGTGGACCTCTGGCACCTGGAACGACGACGAGCTCCAGGTCCTCCTCCTCTTCCTCCATCTCGTCCATTCTGCATTCCTGCCGCCTTTCCTGGTGCTCGTCTCACGCGCCCCGTCCGTGGTGGGACCTGTACATGCCAGACCGGCGCGTCGACTGCCATCGGGGACAACACGGCAGCCGCGACCGCCGTCCAGGCCCAGCTCAACATGGACACCGCCATCAGGTTCGACCTCCCGTACTTTATTTTATTTTAATTTAATTTAATTATCGATTTATCTATTATTATATATGTAAAAAAAAAACAAAAAAAGAGAGAAGAAATGTATTTGACTGTTGGGCGGCCACAGGCAAGCCCTGCGCCTGATGGCGGACCAGCAGGTGCTGACGGCAGACCAGATCATGGCCTGCATCGAGGAGATCATGGCCGGAACGGCCCCCGCCTCTCAGGTGGGCGCCTTCCTCTACGCCCTGCGCGGTACATCAAGCAACCAACCATTTTTAAAACAATTATTTAAATTTTTTTTCCAAACATTTACTCATTTCTTCTGTGCAGGTGACCGTATTTCACCGGAGGCGCTGCTGGCGTCGGCCAAGGCCATGTCCTCCTTCGCCATTCCGTGCGCCGTGGGCGGACCCGTCATCGACGTGGTGGGCACCGGTGGCGACAGTGTCGACACCTTCAACGCCTCCACCGCCGCCGCCTTGTACCTCATCCCACTCTCCATTTCTTATTATTATTATCAATATCATTTTATTAATCCATTTATTTTTGCCGTGCAGTGTCGTGGCCGCCGCGGGCGGGCGAGTGGCCAAGCATGGCAATCGGTCGTCGTCGGGCCGCTGCGGCGCCGCCGACCTGATGGAGGCGCTCGGCGCCTGCATCACCCTCAACTCGGCCCAGCTCGCCTCGGTCCTCCCCTCCCCTCACCTCCCCCAAAGGCTCTGGTTGCTTGGCGCTGACGAGCAGTCCTTCGCGTGCGCGCACACGCACACCACAGGTGATCGAGGAGTGCGACTTTGGGTTCCTGTTTGCGCAGGTGTTCCACCCGGCCATGCGCTCGGTGAGCGCCATCAGGCGCGAGCTGGGCATTCGCACCATTTTCAACATCCTCGGGCCGCTGACCAACCCGGCGGGGCCCACGCACATGCTGGTCGGCGTGGGCTTCCTCGAGCTGGGCGAGCTCTACGCGCAGGTGCTGCGGGACATGGGCAAGGACGCCCTGGTGGTCCACTCGGACGAGGGCCTGGACGAGATCAGCCCCTGCGGGCCCACGCAGGCGTGGCTCGTGCGAGGCGGCACCATCACGCGCAGCGTCATCCGGCCGGAGGAGCTCCTCCCGCCCGGCTTCGCGCGCTTGCCCACCATCGAAGACATCCGCGGTTCGGGGCCGGCCGAGAACGCCGCGCTCTTCCGCCGCATCGCGGCCGGCCGCGAGGACGAGCACCACCCGGTGGTGGCCTACGTCGCCCTCAACGCCGGCGCGGCGCTGTACATCGGCGGGCTGGCCGACTCGCTCGCCGCTGGCGTCGCGCTCGCGCTGGCCACCATCAAGTCTGGCAAGGTTGGTGAGAAGCTCGACCGCTACGTGCGCCTCTCGCAACAGGCTACCGCCAACTGAACAACTACGTTGGAGGCTAAATTGGAGATAAATCTTGTTAATTTTACATCCGATGCAAATTTCATTACGACACCTTCTTGGTGATGATAGGTAGGTTTGTTGGTTGCGGTCGTGGTGAATGGGCTGAATGTGCTCTAGAGCGTCAAAGAAGGAGGGAATGAGTGAAGTGTGTTCATCGCCGCCAACTGCTCGCTTAATAAACATCAGAGACTGGACAAGCTGAGCCGAGGATGACTGCCGCAACAGGCCCAACGCCACAGCCAGTCGGCCGCGGCAGAGACCATGGCCTCGGTGAGCTCGTGGCCCACGCCCTCTTCGATGATCACCTCGCAGACGCCTCCGACGTCGCTTACTGTGGCCTCCCGCATGGCTTGCTGCAAGCGCTCGATGAACGACCGGGAGCACTCGAAGGGCACCAGCCTGTCGTCTGCCGCGTTGAGCACGAGCAACTTGCGTGACTTGAGGCGCTCGATGGCGCTAGCGCCCATCCCCGCGGCGTCGAGCTCGCGCAGAGCCGCCCGCAGGCCCTCGGGCAAGTACTGCGCCTCCTGTGCCTCGTAGTCTTCTTCTTCATCATCACCGTTGTTGTTGTCGGCTTTCTTAAGCCAGCCTTGCAAGCGGTTGCGCATGAGGCCCAAGTAGTCGCAGCAGCCAATGGTGGGCACGCCGACGGTCAGCCGGGCGTCGTGCAGCAGCGCGAGCCATGTCGAATGTCCCCCGAGGCTCACGCCTACGCAGGCCCAGAGCTCGACGCGCACGGTGGGCGGGAGGTAGGCCGGGAGCAGCGACACCAAGAGCGAAACGTCCTGGGCTGTTCCGAACTGGATCGAAAACATGTCCTGTGCGTGTGTCGCGTTGCCCGCACGCCACGACTCACTGCCCCGGTGACATCAAGTGTTGGCCAACATATGAGGACATGAACAGGCCCGAGCAGAGGCAGGGATAAAGGAGGCGACGAACTTGGCGAGGTCGCACACGCGGCGGTGGCCGTGGTTGCGATGATCCAACGTGACGACCACCAGGTCCCTCCTGACTTGCTCTCGGCAGCCGCGGTCCCCAGCACAACGACGAACGAGCGTAGCGGCCGTGTTGTCGAGCTGCTGGCTCTCGCCCAAGCGCCCGTGCAGCAGGAAAGCCACCGCCACACTCCGCCCCCTCAGCGCTTCCAGCTCGGCGCCTTCTTGGATGTGGCCCGTTGTGTTGTTGGTGTCTAAAGATGCTGCCATGAAGTGAAGGTGCACCGGCATGCCCGCCACATGCGGCAACGTGACCTTCCGCACCTCCACCTCCACATCCATCTCCTTCTTCTGTTCTCCTTTATTTAGCTTTACTTTTTATTTTCCTCCTTTTTTTTGAATTTGTGTTCGTTTTCTTGTTCAGCAAGGCTCGGTGATGAAGAGGCTGTGGTCGAGGCCGGCCACGACGCGGAGGACCCGCTTGTCAGCCAGCGCTTGGACGAGCGTGGGCGTCTTGACCGAGCTCTCGTGGCCCAGACCCAGCCGTCCGGCCGCGTTGAAGCCCCACGCATACACCCGCCCCTCGCCTGTGTGTGCGTGTTAGAAGATGCGTTATCACAAAGTAAAAAATACATAATAAATAAATAAATAAATAAATAAACAAGGAGGCACGTACGAGTAAGGGCCAGGGAGTGGCCGCCGCCGGCGGCCACGGCCGACACGCCGACATCGGGTCCAAGCGTGGTGATGGGCTCGGGCTTCGTGAAGTCCTCCGTCCCGCCATGGCCCAGCCGCCCGTCCTCGCCCCAGCCCCAGCTCCACACCTGCCCGTCCTCTGCCGCGTGTGCGTGTTATGTGGTGCACGCGCGTGTCGTCTCATGTTTTGCGGCGAGAGGATGTACTGGTGATGGCGAGCATGTGGGCGCCGCCGCCAGCGACGTCGCTGATGTTGTCCAACGGCACGAGCGCGGGCTCAAGGCAGATGCCGCGCTCGCCGTGGCCCAGCTGGCCGGCCTCGCCGTTGCCAAAGGTGAAGAGGCGGCCCTCGCGCTCGTCCAAGAGGGCCGTGAAGTCCGTCCCGCAATAGGCCCGCGACACGCCCTCGCCTTTGAGTCCCGCCCACAGACCCGCCTGAGAGTAAGTCGCGGTTTTTGGTGCTGAGCATGAATTGGAGCGCGGTGGAACCTCGAATGGACGTGAGTTCCTTGGGCGAGAGCTCGTCCTCGGTGCTGTTGTGGCCCAGCTGGCCGTCGGGACCGAAGCCCCATGTCCACACGCGCCCGTCTTGGGCGACCACCACGCAGTGGTCGAGCCCGCACGACACGTCGACTGTCCTCCACACACAACCACACACAGCGTAAGCAGGACGAGGCCATTGGCACACACAGCGTAATCAGGACGAGGCCAATGGTGTTTGCGATCGAGTGCCGCGGCACGGACCGATGCGCTTATCGCTAAAGTAGTCGAGGCGGAAGGGCAGGGGCAGCAGGTCCTTGGTGCCAGCCCCCGTCTGTCCCAATTCGCTGTTGCCCCACGTGAACACCTCTCCATTCTCTGTAGAGAGTGTTGATGAATGCACCAACTGACATGAGTGCCCCGCCTGTAGGCTGGCGCTTGGGGGCGGGACGAGATGGGGAACGGTACTGGAGAGCGCGATGCCGTGCTGGCGCCCGACACGGATCTTGACAAAGCCGAGGCTCTGTGCAGGCTCGCACAGGGTCGGGTAGTGGATGAAATTGTCTCGTCGCATCGGCAACAGCGCCGCTATGCCCGTGGCGCCAAAGTAGTAGAGCTCGTGCCGCGCTGCGCGCCATAAACAACCAAGTCAAAGATCAAGTCACGAACCGAGAAGTTGAGGAAACGTTACTGGTGAGGAGAAAGTTCTGTGCCCAGCTAGAGGACGCATCGAGGTAGGAGGCGCCCACAGGCAGGTCCTGCACCAGCGACGGGACTGTGCGGTTGTCCACATCTCCCTGGCCCAGCTGCGCCTGGTTGCCCAGACCGCAGGCGAAAACGCACTGGCCCGCTACAAGCATCACGCACGTCAGTGAGCTGTTGGTGCAACCGCGGCGAAGAGAGGGAGCAGTGTAGAGTACGCTTAGGCTTGCGTTCGGGCTGGATTGAGTAGAATCGCTCGTTGGCAAACAACGAGAGGCTTGAGGATGAGGATGGAGAAGAGGTGCACCACCGCCTCATGAGCGCCAATCCATGCTGCGAGCTGGCAACGCGCTTCATCTCATAAAATTGCCGATGTGGCCGCAGATGAAGGAAAGAGAGAAAAGGGCGGGAAACGAAAGAGGACAGCAAGTTCGGAGTCAAGAAAGCAGGCAGAAACGAAAACTGGATTCATTCATCGATTGACTGATCACAACACAGCATAACCATGGGAAGACAGAGGCGAAAGAGGCAACACAAGGACAAGTTCACATCCAAGGTCAAATCCACCAAGCGGCGAACAAAGGGTATGTTAACGAACCATCTACAAACTTAATTCATCGTTATCATCTGTTCTCCGTTCGTTCATTTCCATGCTCATGCCTTGTTCTTTGTGTACTCCTAGATTTGGATCAGGTGCATGTCGCTGGATCACCAATCGCCGCCAAATTCAACAAAACAAAATCTGACGTTTCTCCGTCTGCAGATTTATGATGATATTCAGAAGGGAAAAGTAACGACACCGCTCGACCTTGACCTTCCTGGTGGAGGCCAGTTTGTCTGTGTCCACTGCGCGTACGTACACCGTTTTGTGCTCCGCGTCAAGGCACCACTAACGTTTCGTACCCGTTTCGTTGCCCTGCCCTCTCCTTTAGGCGGTACTTTATCGACGAGAACTCGATGAAGGACCACTTCAAGACAAAACTGCACAAGAAGAGGTGCGGCAATGCCTTACCACTAAACACTCACATCAAGGAACGCTCACTCGACTGTCGCCTCAGGATGAAGACGTTGTCGGTGGAGCCCTATGGCGGGCCGGAGCAGGACGGTCAGGTCAAGGTGGACAATGGGCCAAAGCTCAACCGCAACCTCGACGCTGTCAAGGAGGAGGATGCTGTCGGTCAATCGATGGCCTGAGCTCCTTCTCTACTCTCTCCCCTCTCGATTTTCTCCTTGTGTCCTCCCTGGGCGTTTGCAGTTGACAATAAGCTTTTCCTGGCTTCCCTTGCGCCAAGAACTCGTCACCAACATAAATCGACAACTTGTTGCTATTTAACGCGAGCCAATCGAGGAGCGAAGCAGTTTATTCCATTATTTTTATCCGGCAGACTTCGTACCTGCACAACAAAATACTACTTGACGTCGCCACCACAGCTTTACAGCTCCTAACAAGCGCGTACGAGTTGAGAGTTGAGAGTCATGCATGTAATTGTTCACGGCGCTGTAGCCCAAACAGTTGCATGTGGTCCGGTTCCTAAGTTGCCCGTCATAGCGCTCTTGGTGGCGAGTTTGCTGCTCGGTATTGTTTGTTCATCGTCGGCAGCGCCTGCTATCCTCTCCGCGCGCCACTCGGTGCGGCCAGCCACAGGTTGGTTCTTGCTTCGGCCCCCTTCTGCGCAGCACCTTTTTCAGGGCAGCAACTGAGAACATTTCTTCTCCATTTTATTCGCAGACCTGGGCCAAACGGTGCAGTTTGATTACGCCGACGTGTTCTTCAACGAGAGCCTGTTCGTGGCCAATGCCACGTTCTACCTGGGCTGTTCCGATAGCCCCTGCGCGACCACGTGCGACAGCACCGCGCCCTACCCGCCCATCACGTGCGCTGCCAACCAGACATGCCTCAACATCACCACGCCAGGTGCGCATGTGGCCTTTCTTCTTCTTCTTTCTTCTTCCAGCCTGCTATGCTCATTGATTGTCGCTTGTTGCCACGGCCACACAGGGGGCTACGTACACGACTCAGTCACGCTCAAGAATGGGGAGACCAAGTTCTACGCTGTCACCTTCCCGCCGTGCTCCAATGTGGTCGTGCTCGCGTTCCCCTCCTCCGGCTCTGCGACGCTCTACATGGGCCAGGACTTCATCGTCTACCCGAGAGGCAGCGGCTACAGCTGGGCCACCGGTGGAGACGACAGCGAACCAGCCATGCAGGCGCTCTGCTGCGACTCGGGCAACCCGAGCTTCAAGGGAGATGAACAACTGAACATCGGCGTGAGTGCGACGACGGACGTGAGCTTGGAGCTGTTTGTGTACGACATGAGCGGCTTGCTGCCGGTCAAGTACTTTTATGCGCTCGGTACATTGCCACACCACCCTGAAGCTGCATGCCACAAGGAAGGAATCAAAGAAGAAAAGACTCAAACGGAGAGGGCGATGGTCTACTTCCTTGTGGGCAGCCAACGCGCAGATACGGTGCGGTGAAGGCCAGGCGTGCTCAACGCGGAAGTTCGAGGGAATGGACACTTGCAGCTACACCGGGTACCGACAAGCTCACCGCCAGTGCACTACAAGTTTCTTACCTGCCTCTTCATGGGCTGACATCAACCGTAACCAGCACAGTGACGCCTTCGAACGAGACCGCGATGACGTGGCTCGCCCAGCGCGGCAAGGTTCCGTACGTTTCGCTTTCTATCGCCTCTCTCTCTTCTGCCAGGCTGGTCAAGATCCTGATTTTATTCTTCGGCCCCAATAGACTGGCGGGCGTGAACTTCACAAGCAATGAGGCACAGGTGTCGTTCTGGCGGCAGGTCCAAGTGACGTTACCGCGCGGCCTGGTGACCCAGTCCGATCCGTCATTTGAGGACTGCACAGTCTCCTTCTCCAACCTGGTCAACGCCGATGGCGAGGTACGTCTTTCCTCTATGCATGTGGTAGCGTGAGTGCGTATGCGAAGCAGGCCATTCTCTGCTTCGTCCACGATTGCACTCGAATGCTGCCTGAGACAGCGCCTCACTGGGCCCCTCCCTCTCATTCGTGACCAGCCGGTGACAGGGGAGGCCGTGCTGAAGAATTACGAGCCCTCGTGCGAGAGGGCCAAGTTTGAGGCCGCCGCGGCCATGCTTCTGAGCCTCAATGCGCTCTTTGAT
The DNA here is from genome assembly GCA_002179805.1 of Acanthamoeba lenticulata. NCBI lineage: Eukaryota > Discosea > Longamoebia > Acanthamoebidae > Acanthamoeba > Acanthamoeba lenticulata. Next base: position 51,934 of record NAVB01000670.1, read on the forward strand.
ACGGCATCGAGCGTGGATGACTTCAACATGCTGCTCTACTACTCCAATGCCTTCATTGCCACGTACGCACGAGTCCCTTCTCTTGTTACCCGACGTATGTACTCATGCGTGGCGCTTCCTCCAGGGACGGGTGGGTCGGGTGCAAGGAGTGGGTGGAGCGGTCGTTCGTGAGGCGAGTGCGCACCTACAACACGACCCAGATCAGCACGCGCTGCTCCTCGGTCGATCCCAACTATGACACCTCGACCGACCCCTGCTGCAACGACCTGTACGCCGCGCCGTGCCCCTTGTTGATGCTGCTCCGCTCTCAATGGAGTCGGGTCGGCCATGTGTGGTGTGAGGTTGAGGGCAGGTTGTTGTGGGAAGACGTTTGCGTGGCGCGCAACGTGACGTACACGGTGACGACCTTTGAGGCGCTACAAACGCGAGTCGAGGCCATGTGCACAGTCGAGCCCGGATGCACGTACCTCGCCCTGGACGACTACGCCGCGACCCTGGAACTGGCTGACGATCCGACTCGCAACTGCGACTCTGACCTCATCAACGTACGGTCCAACAACATCAACGATGGTGGTGATGACGTGTGGACCCTTTTTCCTCATCACCGTTGGGAGGACAGTCCGGCGGGCTTTGGTTGGCGGACCATGGTGATGACTGCGAGGCGCGCCTGCTGGGGTCCTATTGCGATTCGAGATCCGATTGTGCCCGAGGTTCGTCCGCAAACGTTGCGCTTCGGCCGTGTTTTGATTGTCGTCAGCCAACTGTTTTGTGGATGCGTTTGCTTACGTGCTTGGTGGCGCGAGCAGGCCAATTGTGTTCGGTGTTCCACCGGTGCACGATCCCGTGTCACGTCGACGCCGACTGCCCGACGAACTCGACGTGCCAGTGGGGCGGCGCGTGCTCGCACGTGCAGCGAGACGTGGCCGCCGACAATTTGTACCTCGCTCAGGTGCTCTTTTGTCCCCCATGCTCCTGTTCCCCTCCGGCACGAGCTGACACTCTGAGTGCAGTGCGTGGTGGATGTGATGAGCGACAGCGAGCGCAACTACATACGCGCCGAATGGAGCCTCACCGGTATGCGCCCCTAAATTCCATCAAGAGCACGCGGGCTGAGGTTAACACATTTGGGCACGGCGAACAGACGAGCAGGCGGAAGGCGAGGCCTTTTTCGACATCTTTGTGGCTAACGTGACCGCGCGTACGTCGTATGGCGGATTGTCCACCCCAGCATGGCGATGTGAAGTTGACTTGATGATGGGCGCGGACAGTGACGTGTGAGGGCACTCCGGAGATCGACATGTATTCGCTTTCGGGCCACTGTGCGGGCTCGCCCAGCTGCAACTGGGCTCCCTGCCAGATCAAGCAACAGAGCTCAGCCCATCGGTCTGCCCGCTTCCCCCTTTCCCACGAGAAATCACATTCCTCTCGCGTGCTTGACGTGCTCATTTGATTGTCGTCGTCGATCATCAGGGACGAACTGTGCGAGACCAACTGCCTGAACAAGGCATACGCCTTTGAAGTAGACCAGCCGGACTACTTCTGCGGCCTGTGCTCGCCCGACAGCCCCGAGTCCTGCTTCGAGGTGCGATGACTGCAGTGTATATGTCGACATGGAGCTCATTCGGCAGCTTGTTTCGGGCATGCAGGTGTCGCGGTATCCGGGATGTGTCATGACCGGAGACAACAACATCGTCGACAACGGCTACGGCTGCCCCTGGATGGGCAACTTCTTCCCCGTGTCCGCGAACAACCTCAACCTGGAGTGTGTCATCAACGCCACGGCCAGCTCGGTCAACTCGGCTTCCCAGTGCCTCGGCTCCTCCCAGTTCAGCACCGACGCGAGCTTGCCGTGGTTCCTCGGCGACTGCGAGTACATCCGATACGAGGTGCGCGCGCCGTCTCTGCTCAGCTGCTGGTTGATGTTGCTGCTTCTCATGATGGTTGCTGGTCGTGCTGATGCCCATACGCTCGTCCTGGCGCAGGTGGACTCGTTCGGCCAGGACCGCTTTGTGTGCGACAGCTACTGCCATCTGCACTCGTACAACAGCAGCGACGACTATGAGTCCATCTGCACCCCCGAGTTCTGCGAAGACACGTTCGACGGGCCTTGCGTGTACGGACCCCTGAGGATTCTCTTCTGCTGCCCGAACAAGGGCTGATGATGTGAAGCTGCCACGTCATTCTCGTCGACATTGCGCAGGTGGAACCCGGTGGCCCAGTCGTGCGTGCTGAAGAACTACCAGAACTTCATGGACTGCAAGTTCAGCCCGCATGGCAACGTGCTCTATTGGAACTACGAGTTCCAGTGGCGCCTCCCCGCGCTCGACTCGGCCAGCGCCTGCGCGGCGGGCTCGTGCTTCCCGCACGGTCTGGGAGTCAACCAGGTCCGTGTCCCGGCCTCTTCCCGCGCACGCGCAGGCGCCCAAAGGCCGTTATGTCGTCGTCGTCGTAGTCGTCGTCTCTCACACGAACGTCCGCGCAGACCTCGTGTGAGAGCACGCCCTGGTGCACGGTCGACTGTGAGTCTGGCCCGTGCGCCAATCAAACCGAGTGCGAAGCCTCGGGCGCATGCGATGACGACGAGCTGACCAATCCGCTCCTCCACCACAACGTCACCTTGGGCATGACCAACGTCACCTCCATGTACGTCTTCTTCATCATCATCAAGGCCTCGCTTGGCACTCACTGCGGGTGAGGAATACGCAGCGACGGCGTGTGCGTGTATCCGTTCCAGATCGCGGCGACGGGCTTTGGGGGCGTGTCGGTGTCATGTCCCAAGTGGACCAAGCAGGGCCGGATCGGGTGCATCGACTACTATGTCTACTCGGAAGCCGACTGCATGGCTTCGCTGCCCAAGTACGGCACGCCCCGGTGGATGCGCTCGGCCGCCACCAAGGGCGAGTGCCTGGCCTACGGTTCGCCTCCTCCCGAGTGTGGTGTGGAGTTGTCATCATCCCGACCGACATCAAGAGCCTCTCTCACGCCGCACCGCGATGGTCTTCGAATTGATAGGGATGGGCTGCCAGGAAGCGGTCTACAGCTTTGCCGAAAGCAGGATGGGCGACCAGGGCAAGGCGTTCCTGTCGCCCAAGAACGAGAGCGCATGCCTCGCGGCGGGCGGCGTCCCGACGCCCTACTACCAGTGGCACTCTGGCGTCTGGTCCGTGTTTTCGCCCTCGTTTTGTGCTGATGATGACGATGATGATGGTGGTGGTAATGCTGATGGGGCGGTGGTGATGATGCAGGCACGAGGGCGGGCGATGGCAGGGCTTCGAGTGGAAGCAGCGCAACTGGACGACAGACTACAACAAGCGCCTGGTCAAGGACTTCAGCATCAGCGCCTACGACACGCTCTCCACAGCCGCGCAGGTCTCGGACTTCTCCTCCAAGTTCAAGTCTGGCCAGTTCTGCCGGTATCGAACCCTTTCGTCCCTCCTCGCCGTCGCGTGCATCATGTCGTCGCTCGTGTGCTGTGGCTCACATCGCGCCGAAACGATTGTTGGGCCAACAGGTACAACCGGCTGATCGACATGTTCAGCGAGGCGACGTGCTCGTGCCTCGATGAGGGTGACAGCAGTAGCAGCAGCGACAAAGGCAGCTGCGGGCTGAACGTGGACATCACCGTGGGCGTGTCGCGCACGTGCTCGCGCACGGCCTTTAGCCTGATGGTGCGTCTCGCCGCGAGAGGGAATGTCATTTTGTCCTGCATTCTTCGTTCGAGACTGACGCGTGCCCGACCTGTGCCGTGTGCGCAGCTGCCGGGCCAAGGACGCGTGTCGTGGAACCGAGACCTCGTGCTGGACCCGACCTGCGTCGACGTCGACGTCTACTCGGTGGCCGTGTCCCAATTCCAGAAGGAGGGCGACACGACTTTCGTGTCCAACATCTTCGTCAAGGCCATCGAGAGCAAGCCCGAGAACTACTCCATCATCGAGGTACACTAAATATTTTCTTTATATTAATATTTTATTCATATTTATATTAAATTATACAATTTAATTGCGACTCACAACCACGCGTGTTTGCATCAAATGAACGCAGAACTCGCACGGGGTGGTAGTTGGGCAGCTCATCGGCAATGGCCTTCTCATCGAGCTTACCAACGCCGGCCTTCCCGCGTACATCGCGTCCACCACTGTACAGGTTCGTTAATAGCCCGATTTTTTTCATAAATAGATAAGAAATGTATTATTTTTACCATACATGCTAATGATTAGGGGGAAAAAATACAAATAAAATAAATGCTACAGGCCAACTTGACGGTGTGCATGTATCTGCAAGACGGCATCGAGCTCGATCCTCGGTTCTCCGTCTACGATCTCGCCTACAGGTTCCACCGCCTCCCTTCCCGCGCAGTACGCTGTTGTTCTCAAATGTCATCATCATCACCGTCACAGCAACGAGGACTACTCCAAGTGGACGCCCATGAACGCGCGCGACGTGCACGTCACCGCCGACGGCCTCCTGTGCGGCGTCGTGCCTCCGCCCTACCCGGCGCGGCTGACCACAATCTTCCCGGTGTGGCGCGAGGGCGGCGACTGGGCGGGCAAGCTCTTCATCGAGAGCCTGAGCACGAGCACGGTGGCGCTGTTCTACCTGGCGGTGGGGCTCTACGCGCTGCTGCTGCTTCCCAACACGCTGGCCATCGTCAACCAGTTCTGGCTCTTCAAATATGTATGCGACGCCTCTCCCTCGCTTGGCCTCCATTGATGACTGATCGTCAAATTCTCGCTCGACCGGCGCAGGAACTGGAGGACGTGGACCCGGTCACCTGCGGGACGGCGACGTGGACCCTCCTGTCGATGGGCCGCATCATCCACTGCTGCATCGAGGCCATCCTCATCCGTACCGTTGTCCCAACGATCGTTTTCCTTCTCTTTTTTCTTCTTTCTTTGTCGACGTTTTGTGGAAGAGCTCACACACGGCTGGTGGCACGTGTGGAACGCAGTGCGGGTGATCTACTTTGCGATGCTGCCGACGGGCGTGCTCAACGACGTGAACGTGGTGGTCTACGTGGTGCTGGGCGAGGTGCCGGTCTACCTGTTCCTCTCCATCTACACCCTCCTCATCTTCTTCTGGTTCGCATGCCTCTCCTCTTCCTCCTCCTCTGGGCCAGGCACACGGAGGACCCGCCTTGGGCTGACGACGTCGGCTTGGCCGTACGTAGGGTGGAGCTGGTGCACTGGGCCCTGAAGCAGCACGGAGCCACCGTGGTGCTCAAGCGCATGAAGATCATGTTCCTCTTGGTCAACGCGTTGCTCTACGCCTTCCTGCTCGTGCTGGTGATCATCTTCATCGTGCTCGAGGCCTCGACCTCTGACACCGACGTACGTTGTTCGCGTTTGCTGCCTCTTGGCTGGCCGTGAGGGGGACTGACCGCGGCCGATGGGCAGACGTCGTGTGCGGCGCCCTACTTCCTAAGCGGGTCGGATCCCAACGCAGACATGAAGGACGCGCGAAAGGGCCTCGCCATCTTCTACCAGTCGGTCATCATCGCCATCGCGCTCATCCTCGCCATCGCCTTTGTTGGTAACCTCGCCCGTCCACTTCCATCATGGATGTGGACCACCGCGCATTGACTTTCCGGTCCCGCCGCAGTGTACGGCGTGTGGGTGCTGGTGGTGATCCATCGAGTGCGGAGCGTGAGCGAGAAGCTGACCAAGCTCAAGCGCAACAAGACCGCCAAGTTCTCGGCCGTGCTCATCATCTGCACGGCGTCGCTGCTGTGCATGTGCGGGTTCTTGCTCTACGGCACGATCGACCAGACGATGAGCGCGGTGGGGGCGATCATCTTCGTGATCGTGGTGGGCGTGAAGGGCGTCTTCCGCCTCTGGTATTCCTATGCCCGAACCACAGTGAGCTCAGCATCGTCCATAGATAGCCGCACAGCTCGCCGCAACCTCAGCAGCACCTCCAGCCATGTTGCTTCTGAAGGGCGTCTTCCGCCTCTGGTATTCCTATGCCCGAACCACAGTGAGCTCAGCATCGTCCATAGATAGCCGCACAGCTCGCCGCAACCTCAGCAGCACCTCCAGCCATGTTGCTTCTGACGACTCCTAAGGGCATCGAGCCAGCTCAGCTTTTTGTAAATGTAACACTTGATTAAAAAGGATGACAACGTGGCTGCAGCTACATGGCATCAAAAGCAAGAATAGCACGAGGCCCCCCATCTTCGTAGGCAGCTTTGGACAAGCTGATTAGGGAACCCATGGAACCCAGAACAGAGACACCTGCAGTGTGATGGCTTGTTAGAGCTGGCCAACAACAACTCAGCTTCACACCAGCAAACTTGATAGTTTCATCAATGAGTGAAACAAGGTTCTGTTCAAGCTGAGGTGAACTTGAGGGTGCAAAAATGGGTTCCATGCATTGCCATGCCTCCTGACCGACCCACAGGCAAGAACCATTTGGGAGGAGAAAGGGATGAATGGCTTCCTGTAGACTCATTAGCATCTCTAGGTTAAGAGCTACAATGGTGGGACGTACAGGGTGAGCTCTCAGCACTTCTTCCCACACTGGGAGCATGAGCACTGGTGGTAGCTGGCCCAGATAACTTGTGCTGAAAAGATGTGGTGCAGAAAGCCGCTGCAGTGCAAGCCACTGATGCTTAAGCTTCTCTTGGACATGCACCTCTTGTGAAGAGTTGAGCACATGTCCCACATCTACCTTGACCTGGTCCACTAGTTGAAGGTCATCCATCATAATCCCTCCCCTGTCTAAGAAAGGCATGTCAACCTTTTGTCAATGTAGTCCAGTGTTATGTGTTGCCAGCGTACGCCAAGGAGAAGCATCCAACAGCTGAGCCATTCTCCGTGTCACCTCCAGCCCACCGCCCTTGACCAAGCGCCCAGTTCCCAAGATCATGCCTGGTAGATCATTCAGATTGGATCAGATTGATGCGTAAAGGGTTTGTTGCACTCACCTTCAGAAACTGCAGTTACAGTGATGGCGTGAAGGCCACAGTCCACACTTACACAATTCATGACGCCTGTACCGTAGGGAATCGATAGTCCACTTGGCGTTGCACTGTAACTCGCCACACCAAACCTGTTGAGTGGTGAGTTCAAGGCTCACCTTTGTGATCAAATACAATACTGTTTTCACGAACCTTTCGAAAGCAAGTTGCATGCACCGGACACGCTCAGCCCAGGGGAGACTAGTAGAGCGAGACGTAAAGAGATGGCACTCAGTGGGATCTAGCTGGCCAAGGGCTTGTGAGCCAAAGACTTGTGCCCACACTTCCTCATTGTCGGGCGCTTCATCCAAGCTTCCCAAGTGGCCAAGACGTGGCAGAACAAGGCGTGGTTCTTCTTCACCAGCAATACCAGCTTTGGTAGTGTGCCACCCGCAGTCGATGGCCACGCGCACTTGCATTGCTCTTGCCTTCTTTCTTTATGCGGGCCTCTCGCCTTAAGCCCGCATGTCCGACGTTAGGCCAATTGCACTGAAAGGAGCTCTTGAAGCCAAACAAGACAAGTTATTTTCTTTTTTCTTTTTTTCGGATACAATCAATCAGAAAAGGCCTGCCGCCTTCTTGGCCTGTGTCTGGCGCCAGGGCTTGAGGGCGTTGAACTCGTCCCGGGACATCTTGAACACGGCCTCAAAGACCTCGTCGGACAGGTAGGCCTCCAGCTTCTTTTGGTCAACCCACCCGGGCAGGTGGGACCGGTAGGTCATGTCCCGCAGCTGCGCATGAGTGAACGTCTTCCGCACGCCGTTGGCGTCAAACTCAGGCTCCTCGGTTGCGGCCGGGGGTTTGGCAGCTGCTGGGCTGCTCGGTCCACCAGCGGTGGATGAAGATGATGATGATGGGGAGGGTGATGATGAAGTCGGCGGCAAAGAAGAAGAGGAGGAAAAGAGAATCGGGATGGAGCCGCGCCTCGGCCCGTACTTGACCGCGGTCACCGCAGGCCGCTCCTTGAGCGGGGACGCTGGCATCGGCGATGCTGCTGCTGCAGAAGAGGGTGCCGTCGCAGAGGAAGTGGAAGTCAAGGTGGGCGAAGATGATGGCAATGAAGAAGAAGAAGATGAGAGCAGAGGCGCAAAGGGAGAGGATGACGCAAGCGAAAGTCGCCTGGGGTTTGGAGAGCGCGGCGCGGCCGCCGCCGGGGTCGATTCGCCGCCGGCTTGGGTCTGCTCGAACAACATCCGGCGCGACGCCAGCGTCGCGCTGACGCGAGCCGGCGAAAGAGTCACCGAGGCCGGCCGCTTGTCCCGCGTGTCCGACGATCCCGCCGACGATGATGCCGACGACGACGCCGACGCCGGCGCCGAAGCTGAGGCCGAGGCCGCCTGCGAAGACGGACTCGTGGAGGGCTTGGCGGCCGGGGCTGTTGTGGTTGAGGCAGGCGACGACTCAGTCGGTGCAGCTGCTCCACAGTAGACGATGGAGCTGGAGCGCTGGCCGCCTAAGCGACCAAAGGTCAGCGTCGTGCCCGTGGCGGAGCCGTTCGCAGCAGGGACGCGCTGCGCTGGCTTGAACTGATGTTGATGCTGCTGAGGTGGCTTCTCCTCCGACTTGTGGCTGGGTGCGAGAACGGCCGTAGCCGCCGCAGCCGCGGCGGCTGCGATTTCTGCTTCTTCGTCCTCGTCGACGGGCTGCATGTAGTTGCCTTCTTCTTGCACGACCTCAACACTGCTAATTGACTGCGTGGCGCTGGCTGCCCTCGTCCCACCAGCCTTTGGTTGGTGATCCGCCACCGCGTTCCTGGCAGAGGTGACTGGAGACGCTTCTGCAGAGAGCACGGGCATGAGGTAGCCGGTGGTGATCGGCGACATCGACATCGATATCACGGGCAACTCGTCGGATAGGCTCTCGACCATGACGATCTTGCCGGCGTAGTCAGGATCCTGCTCGACGTATTCGCCTTCGCCCAAAAGGAGCCGCTCCGTGTTGCGTCGCCGGTTGCGCTCATCGATGCGGGCGATGTAGCTGTCGACCGTGCGCCGCACATCGCTCTTGCCCTGCGAGTCGGCGACTGAACAAAAGCGTCCGATCAGTGCTGTGTCCAGTTTACCGCACAAGATCAAGGTGGTGTACTGCGAAGTGCTTGGAGGAAGCCAATCGAGCTTTGTGTGAAGAGTTGGTCGGCCTTGGCTGGGTCATACTTTTCTGTTGTAAATGCCTGCCCAATCGGAGTGGTTGGATGTTAAAATCTTAGAGATTGGAGATGGAGATGAATTTGAGAGGGGGGAGGGGAATTGGCATTTACCTGCTCTACCAGCTTGATAGCATTGCAAAGTTCAACGTTGTCAGCGTATTCCTCGCTCTCCCTCATTTTCAAAGCATCTGCAGCAAGTTCAACTTCAAGTTCCTCCTCGGTCATCTTTCTCGCATCCTGCGCGCTTTCCTGGCCTCTGTCCGCCATCGTCTGCTGTGTCGAGCTGGCTCTTGCTTCTCCCCCTATCTCCTCTTCCTCCTTCTCTTCCTCTGCTCTTGCTTCTACTTCCTCGACCACCTGTGCTTTTTGTTCATCGCCCAGGTTTCCTATTTCATCCGCGCAGGCTTTCCTTTTCTCGCCAGTATGATGCTGTTTTTGGTGAAGGTATGAAAAAATGCATACGTCATAGCAAACCCCCACCCGACTGGCGCGGAGCAGGTAGTACCTGGGCGATCAGGACCTGCGCTTCGCGCTTGATTGTGTCGAACTCCTTGCGGAGCGCACACACTTCGTTTGCCGTGGCTCTCTGTCACAGGCACGTGCACAGTGAGCCACGCTGGGCGAGTTTGCCACAAAGAGTGAGCGCACCTGTGCTTGTAGTACACCAGCCTCGCGTTCAATCGTGTTGTATTCAGCACGGATGGCGGCGACTTCGTTCAAGAGACTATCTTCCTTTGCCTGTTTTGAGGTATGTAAGTGCAAGTGAGCAGGGGATCGCAGCGCAACTGCGACCTTGTTGGAACACAGAAACAAACGTACGCCGTGAGAAGGGGTAGCCACGGGAGATGCTCGCGCCAGGACGTCAGCCTCTGTCTTGATGGCATCAAACTCGCGTCGCAAGGCCCGGACTTCGAGTTGCAATGCAGCCTGCAACCAACGTGTCAATTAAAATGTAACGATGAAGAAGAGTGTGCAAGTGGTTGTACCCGGGGGAGAAGTTGGTCAACGTCGTGTTGAATGGCATCAAACTCACGTCGCAGAGCCTTGACCTCGAGTTGCAATACAGCCTGCCCCAAACAAGTAAATTTAAATTATACATAACATATTAAAA